>JABASC010004217.1:0-12297 GCA_019776185.1 Plutomurus gul | reverse complement strand
CTTCCTAGACTGACTGCAACTCTGAAACTATAAAAGCAAGGTAACAGATGCTCCCAACATAGTTTCGCACTATAATCAAACGTTCCATTTCACAAAATATGTCGCCTTTCTCCTTGATTTCTCCACTCAAACTGTGGCCCCATCCGTTCTGCTGTCAAAAAGTTATTTTGTCCTATGCTGATAGTGCATAATGGTTGTGGATATCCTAAGGACCTCTTTGCTTCAGATCGTAGACGCACTGGGTGTATCTACTGGCACACGTGTACTGTACACGTGTCCTCATACGATTTGGTGTCAGAAAAAGTATATTAAGTTTATTGAATTTAGATAAACTTTAAATATAACCTGTTGTGAATATGCAAGAATGTTTCTATGTCCCATAAGTAAACTGGAGCAAATACGACGAATGAAAAGCGTTCACATTGCGGAATTTATATATAGCGCGTATACAGTGCATTAGCACATAAATTCCATTTCATTCGTTTCTATACAGACGAATGGTTTTTCCTGTAGCGTACTGTACTGTGGCCACCTTAGTAAGTAAATACAAGGAAACACTGTTTGTTGCTCTACTATTCAATGTAAATGTATTCTCTAAAAAAATTATCATACAAAAAAATATCAAAATGAGAAGCAAAACTACTTTGGCACCCTGTAGACGCTTGTTTATGCATTTGCGTCGCAAAGTATTTGTTACGTTACAGTGTAACGGTTCCACATAATTGATAGGGAAGCAATGAAGATGATAGGACCTTCTACATTCTTCTCGAGTACACGCTGTGTGTGTGCTCACTTATTTGAACCAATATTCCCATTCCGTCTATCAACCTAGTTTGCAATTTGTTGATTGCTTGCCATTTGACTACGCAGCAATCTGTGTAATGTGTCGCCTATGTGTCTCATTGTCAACCCTTGTCCCTATTGCACGCATTGTTAATACCAAATTATGTCTAATCGTTAATCTACATTATTGTCGTCTCCGACTAATTCGTAGCCACAAATCAAAAGTCAACATTAAATATAAAAAATGTATGGTGACCTTACCGACTTCTCCCATGATGATATTTTATTGTATTATTTGATTGGTAGAAACGTGAATTACGCTGAAAATTGTCGCCACACCTAATGTAGTTCACAGGAACTGTGTACCACAATGTTTCTTCCTGCTGAAATTAAATCCACGCACATCTACCGATGGCCTTCAGAAATAAATATAATGACTTCTGGTATTTATGCAACGAGATAGTCTACAAGCCGTGTATCCAGATCCCGCAAATGTAGAAGCTACTTGCTATAAAACAGAATTCAGCTGACAAAGCGAAAACATGGGAAACTTTGAGAACCCAACAAGTCAACTCTAAAGGCAGGCACAGCGACGATTTTAATTTGCCAAAAATTCCTTTCCTGCTCGTCCGACAGTCCGGCGACAGTGGATTTGCATGAAACACACTGAAGCAACGCCACTCTATGTACAATATATGTGTCTCACAAAGCACACAGCTGCAGCAAAAGTTCAACTCGAATACGATATCGTATTATAGTAATATCGCTTTGCCGGGATTTTTCCTCCTTCTGTTTATCGCACTTGTGGAAAATGTGCTCTCCAAACACTTTTCAATGAAATCAATACAATTTCATATATTAGTGAACATGTCACGATTCTCCCTTTCATCAGTTAGCGCGTAAACAAAAACATGGTTTAAGTAGAGGTCAACGAAGGACAAATACACTAACTGCTCAGAAATATGTCCACTTTGCATGAATAATATCAATTATTCAAGGAGCCAGTGTTCTTACACAAGTTGAAAAGATGGATACAATAACACGACATATGTAATAGTAGATATGAACGGAGTTTTCCCGACAGACACTCTGGAGAGCTCAGTAAGCACAGCAGGCAGGCTGAAAGCACGACTGATGAGTCGAAAGAATCAACCGGGTCTTATATATAAATTGGCGAGCTTTCTCTATCACGTTATTATTGTGTACCTCCGTAGCCTCCGTTTCTCTCTACACCGCCGTACTCTGCTATACATGTACCTATATGTAGCAGGTACATACCTACCTTGTAAAAAGTACATACAATATATTCCTATATAGTGTATACATATTCGGGTAGTAAGCAAGAATCTAGTACAACAAATCCACTGCGATTGTACGTACTACTACGTCAACTACTGTGTACTGCTCCTTGCTATCTCTGCGTGTGTATCCTTATTGCCCCGCTGTGTTCTCGGCACGACGTCGTCCTATGAGCTGCTGCCGGAATTTATTCGCTCTTCTTATAAAACAGATTACCCGTATCTCCCTATATACTTATGTTCTCTGACCGGGGACTCGTGCATAAGAATCTATAATCCTGTTGCATGAGCCTTCAATCTCATAATTCGTACATCGCCTATCTTTGGCTCGTCGATATGTTTCCGATAGAAATCCTCCGATTCTATTTTAAACCCGAGAAAAACTGTTGTATTGCTCTGCTTTGTTGTCTTACTCGATTTTTTGCATTGAAACCGATCGAATTCAGTTACTACAAGATAGGATCACTGCTATAAGAGATTAATTAAAGTCGAATGACAGAGGCTCAAGGTGAGTATTTCATTGAAATGTACTAAACGCATTATATTACCCAATTCAATCACCTCTTTTCCTCTGTCTTTCTGTGGGGCTCAGCATTAGGTAATACAATAAGTAGCTTCCTCTAGTACTTCCTTACCTTCCTTATTGTTCAGCAGGCTTCAGCCTTTCTCTCGTACTTATTTGACTATTAACTTATGAGGATTTCCTACTGTGTCTACATATGTGTATAGCCAGAATGCAAGTACACGCTAATAATCACATTACTTACACTGCATCTCTACATCAGAGAACATCAAAGCAGTCCACTCTAACTCAAGCACTAAGAGAGTGGAGCAGAGCAAAATAGTCCGTTTGCTAAACTTTCATTATTACGGTCGGGTGACTTCCCTGTGGATTGGTGTGGCGTGCTATGCCATTCCATTGCATGGCATTTTCAGAGCACAACCATATAATATTGGCTATATACTGTATAGTATATGTATACTACAGAGCTACTACTATTCGTATATACGGTGACACCATGCAGAGTTAAGAAAGAGAGTGAGAGCGCACAATGCCTACTACATACTACCGCACCGAAGAAGATAGAGAGAGAAGGAAAAGTGGAGGAATAGCGGGAGTATAAACCTTGGCACATTCCAAACTTGACTCACGACTGTGTGAAAACTATTTTTAGAAGCATGCTTGTGATACTCCCGCATTCCTCATCTTTGTTTATCTGCACTTGCTTGCCCTGGAATTTAAGTGCGTTTTACTTTACTTCAGTTAAGTTAAGAGCAAGCCAGTCGCCACCATTTCTCCTCCCCGTGCACACCAGCCAGCAGCACCAGTGGAAGTAGGAAACTATACTCGTTCGTCTCAGCTGGCTTCCTGTACTGTGTACTACAGTGTTAATTCAATGTGGCTCCAACCGCGTGATACTACCACTGCTGGTAACAGAGCTTTGGCACAACTTTCGCCACTATATATTATGTACTAAATGTACTTGGTACACTATATACTATGTACACTGTTAAATATAAATGCATCTGCTAAGTAGCGCGTTAGTATTTTGGTACAGTAGAGCTTGAGGTAGCAGAGAGAGTTAACTGTCTTCATTTCAGATTTGTGAAAGGAGAAAAATCTGAAACTGCGAATGTGAAATGAGCCAGAGAGACAGCAATAAGTACAATATCCTGATTCTACAAACGTACAACAGCCACTTAGAAGTTTTATGTGTCGTAGCTAAATATCACAGAACACTTCAATGAAACTTCATGTGTGTCTCTTTGTGTGTGTGTGTGCTTGCTAATAATGATTGTGTATGTATACTCAGCTACACTTCCTTCTGCCACTACTCATCGGCACACATAGTACGTGTAGAAAGCGAACTCTTGTTCGTTTTGCAAATCTGCCACTACAACTTGTATTCAATCTGCAAATACAAAAGTTGTACGAGTTTCGAGCGGAGAATGGCAAAGGAAGAGGAACTTTTACTCTTTTCCTGAGCGAGCGCTTCTTTAGTTTACGAGGCCAGGCCATAAGATGAACTGTGTGAGTCATTCATTCTTACACGATGGGATACAAAGATATCGTCGTGTGTGTATTCTAGTAGTGTTATAGTATATCTGTATAGCATACATGTAAGTATTTGTGTACTTACCTGCCCATCCACTCGTATACATAAATACAAGATAGAATTTGTGCGCTATGTACATTAGGAGCCTATATATTATATACTCACTTCAAATGTTGACGATGACGGTTGACAGTAACATCTTTCCGAGTGTGCACACGGAACAGTGCAAATTCTCAATTTATGTTGTTTGCCAATATGAAATATGGCTGGTGATGAGTACAAGAACCGTGATGCATGCTGATAAGTTATAAGCCGAGGCAGAGTAAAACAAACTTTATGCTTCTCATTTAAGAATAGATCCTTCATCATCTAGTAAGTTATACACGCTATATTATTTAGTACCATATTTTTCATATGAACAAGTTACATGTACAGATAGGAATGCCACACATTTGACTCGGTTGTGGGCATTGTACGTTGACATGTATGTACATTTGAAAAAATGCCGTTTATTTTTGGGTGTGGAATTTTTGAAGCATAGGTTCCGCGATCTGATCGCTTGTGAAACAGCAGCATGACAAGCGAGAGCATCACTCAGAAAAAATGCACGGATGAAAATAGTAGTTGTCAGATGTACACATTACTTGAGATTAGTAACAATCAGTCAGTGTCGTAAGGCTCCTTCTTGACGACGATAGAATATGAGTTCCTATGTAGTTGCATTCACATGTTCTCTCCTATCTCTTATCAATCACTGTATAAATTGTAATATTATATTTACTTTTATTGTGGCCACAATACCTATAAATATTAATGAACGTGTGTATTCAGAGCATCATTGAAAATTACGATTTAATATCAGCAATCAAAAAAAATTTATGAATGCAAAACGATAAAACACATTGCTTTGCATAAGTTTGTATGCTTAGGTTTTATGTGTTACGATTTGTTCTTTAATGTCATATGTACTTATTGTAATCTAAAACCTTGAAATGCGTTATCTTTATGTTGGACATTTGACCTAGTCTCCCCATACTACAGAAGATTATAATGTAGTAATTGAGTCTTACTATGCAAATACTATTAATGCTTAATTTCTGTTTATCACGATGGGTTCTCAAAGTGCGAAAATCATTTAGGGAGAGAGGGAGCATAGAGTTATAGCGAAAGTGCTTTTCTCACGCTATTTTCGATCTTTGTATTGTAGATATCTATGCTTTGTGCAGATAAGACAAACAAAACCCCACAAAACCGATTCAAATTAAGTCAGACGTATATATGGAAAGTTTAAATAGTAAAAGTATAAGGAAAAGTTGCATCTATTTAACTTACATTTACAATTTAACACAATTTAATATTTCTGAACATTGTGCAAGTATCAATTCCATATAGAATTACTAGTTATATTTGATGGCCATTTAGGCAGAAATTTCATTGCACGATGAAAAATTTTGAGTTAATAACTTAGGTTATTTGGACTTTTGAGCCTTTTACTCGGACCTTCGGGACTCAGGGTTGGATGTTCTGGCCCCGATGAATAATTAAAATTGTATGTATTAAGCACTTTTTTGCCTTGATCTCTATATGTATATGAATTATTTGCATTGTGGCGGTGCACGAAATTCTATGCACAAAAAATGATCGATCCATTGTCCATGAAGATCCAAGCAGAGTGTGAATCGACGATTGTTTTACTTCCGCATTTATATTGTAAACATATTACTTGTGAGTTTCTGCATGTCATTAAACCGAATAAATCTTCCACTAATAACAATAACACTTATACTGATAAAATTCTTAGCGATGAAAGGTGGGATGAATTATTAAATATACAAAACGAATACTTATTAACCGTGAATTTCTTTGCACATTATAATTTGTCACTGAGGACGGACAGAACACAAAGATAAAGCGAAGCGTCCACAAGGAATACAAATTGCACTTTATAAAGGTAGTAAATTTTGGTGTGCATGTCCACAGTGACCAATTTAGAAAAAGATCTATGATCCTAACTAACCACGTCAACATTTTATCATTATGTTCTATGCTCGTGTCCATAATTGGAAAGGAAACCATACATGGACCATTCGCAGTCACTTTTACTGCTCTTTATAAACGGCTATATTTAGGGCTTGACTGTTGTATATTTATTATTACCCTCTCTCTCTGACTCTCTCTTTCTACAGTAAAACCCACTGTACCTATATTCTTGCTTTCACTACTACACATTCACAAGTCAAAATTGGATTTTAGGCATAAAACTTTATGTAGTCTTGCATAGTATGCAAACTGGTTAAAACTGCCTGCGTCAGTAGGTGTACTCTCCATTGCAGTAGTCAGTGCCTACACGAACATTGGCAAAATGTCATGATCGATTTCATTTGTTAAAATAAAACTTTGTTGGTTGACTATATAAGTATACTGCTCCATTGTTTCGCTCGTACCTTGCACATCCTTGCCAACAAATTGTTTGGTAGGAGAAAGGATCATTAGCGATTTTATTTTTGTATTGAACTCAGCGGAACAGAACTGATAAATACTTGCATGCCTTCACTTTATGCTAATAGTGGCAGGGTGAAGTCTAAAAGAGCAAGTATACTATGGTAAATAAATACGGAACACTGCCGCACCACACAAACTAGTAATTTATAGTAACAAGGCAATCTATAGTTGCACGTTGCACGTAGTATGTGTATTGGAGATATATTGTGGTGTCGATGGTCGACCCTATTGTGCTAACTTCTCACTATTCTATCACACTATTGTGTAGAGAGAGAGAGAGAACTGCCGCATGTTTTTTGCATGTTTAATTTCAGACGGAATAAGAAGCGAATTTCCTTATATACATTATAAATAGCTTTCACCACCGATGTGTTGGACTGTGAAATTAACACGCGATGCGATCCGTTCACTATACACGATTACATGTATTTGTGTTATCGTCCGAGAAGAACTGACCCGGATTTAATTCGAAGAAAGCTTTCTTTGTTATCAACAGTCATCCGAACATTTTGTAGATTGCTTTGAAAAAGAGAGAGAAAGGAGAGCTAGCCGAGTCTAGAGTCTAGAGAACAGCCATTAAACTTCTACCATACTTGCGGAAGAAAATTTATTGCCTTATTGTGGTGTTGGCAAGCGAAGGTAACAAATGTCAGTGTAATTTATCAACTGATTTTAATTTATTTGTAAACCTTCATGCATGATTTAGTATCCCACTTTCCCACTGTTTATGTGTTCTAAGATCAAAACGTATCACTCCTCTCTATTCTATTGCAACCGGCTTTTACTAATATTGAAAATAGCATTCCGAACATTGTGTTTAGCATTGGCAGGATCTATCTCTCCCATAAACTTGGCAAAGCTAAACAATTTTCCTCCTATATAAGCCATCAATGTTCTCAAATTTGTTTTGTCCAAGCACATTATTATGATAACATTTAATACTTATTGTTTGGAAATCTAGTAATAACTCGATGATTAATTAATTGAAGGACAAGGTAGCTAGGTAAAATTTGTGAAGTAGTTGTGGTCTGTATTCATACAAACAAATGATTTTCCAACAAAAAAGGAAAATTATAATAACAATGTGTGACTTACACACATAAAAATGGGCAACGCGAACTTTTATAATGCGATGACAGTGATGAGTGCTCTCTTTTACAATCCTCTGCTGCTCCACAATTTTTAAAAGATTAATACGTACGTACTGCTGGGGTGTTTTTCATTTGATTTATAAGTGATGGCAAGGACGTTTCCTCAACCTTGTACCATTCATGTAGTGAGATAAGACTGTACTCCATCAAAACTTATAGAGTTCGTGTATAACCTCAATTTTAGCAATTTGTCCAAGTGCAATGTATTTTTCATTTTGTCGTGTCGAAACGAATGAATGACATGATGACGACAAGAAATCCAAGACGAGATGCATCCGTTTTTATTTGTAAAAGATATCTGGGACATTAAGGAGCGACGATTGTATATTATGAGATTATTATACATAGCGTTTACAAAGCTCTCGACTGACAGTCCTACAATTTAGAGATTTAACACTCAACTGATTAACATGATCGTAGAATCATGTGTTAAGCAAAATGGGAACATTGAAACCCTTACATTTACGACTAAAAAACAATCAATATGGAGAAATCACGTAAATTATATTTACAATTAGAACTGACAGAGAAGCAAATTATATTCAAAATCAGGGTAACATCACATATAAAACATAAACACATTTACCAAACAATATTACAACAAGAGAATTAACATTAAACTCCACAGTATACAAGTTGTATATTTCGTGGAATTAACTTTGTGGAAAAACTTATCATTAAACTTGCATGATATGTACTTGGCAAAAAAGATATACATAAGCACAAACGCCATTTCTTGTATCAGTCCTCATGTTACAACGTGAACAGTGCAATTTAAAGGGGATGTAAATAAATTATAAACAATTAATCACAAATTGACACCATTGATACTAAACAAACAATTTTAAACGAGAAAAAATTATTACCTCTCATGCGCATGAAGATTAAACAAAGATATTTTAAACGCTATCTTCTAATTCTAACCAGAGATAAGCAAATTAAAGTTCACACTTTTATGTCTGAATGCTTTTTCACATTTCTAGGTACACTTGAATGCTGAACTTCATCAGGGAATACTCAATTACGTAACCATAAAATCTAAAAGTTTATTTCTCGACCATCTTCTTCACACCCATGCTGCCAATACTTTGAATATTTTGTACTTTTCTACCATGAATCTGACCTTTTTGGTCAACCTCTCTCTCCCATTCGATTATACATGTAAATTCTCCCGTAGGATAAGTAGAACATAAATGCATTACAAAATTCCATTCAACAGTTTACACAAAAAACGATAGATCAAGTAATTAAACATGGGGGAATCGCTAACGTTAGGATACCTACTAAACACACATTGATCACCAGCTGCATTTTGCAACCAAAACGTACAAACATTTTGTGCCGTAATAGTAATTAAGTGCTAACATGAATTTACTATACGTACACTTCCTTCACTATTAAGTACATATTAATATTAAGTATGTAAGTATAATTTATGTTTTATTCTAGTTGGTACAAGGTACTTCAGATGTGTATAATTTATTGTTAAAACACCATATTATTTGTTATAGGCTACTTAATTTGTTTACATTTCTGGAAGCAGTCCGGGATACATAACACATTGAGATTAAACGTGAAACATTAAGTAAATCCACCATTTAAAGTTTATTGGCTGGTTCATACGATTCTTTTGTCCGCGTATATGTTTGTTACGTGTACACCCAAGGTAAAAAGCCACTACTGATGATAAAATGTTTGCACATAAATGTACGTAACTGTACTATACACAATGCTTAGTACATTTACTATTAACTTTAAAAGTATTAGTTTTGAATCATATTTTCGTTTTTAATTAGTCTACAACATTAGTCTAGCATTAAGTATTACGTAAACTGCCTTGTTGTGCAAATATTCTTGTCTTGCACAGATGATAGATGGTTTAAAAAACGTATTCCTCGCCGGGATATTGTATTGATGAGTTACTGGTACTGGTACTGTTGGTACTTGGTACGTTTAGCTTTAGATATGCATTTACAACTTGTTTTCGAAATTATTATTAGTGTTGAGATAAGTAGGATGACATTTGAAAACAAGATGCGCGCATTACGTATTCTTTAGTTATTGAGTTTTCCTGCGACCACCCCGCTTTTTCTTCCGCCTCCACCTAAAATTTGAAGAGTATTATATATATTACCTTTGTCTACACTATATGTAAACGATTAAAACGATAAAACGATAAAACTATGCATTAAAGAACTGTACCTTCCGAATATTTGTTCCCAAATTGAGGGTTCAAGAGTTTCCTCTTCTCTAGTGTTATTCGCCCAACATTCATCTTTCCCTTGGCATTTCTTAAGTCGAATCAGTTGTCCCAGCATCCAATCCTCTTGCTTTGCTGGCAGCGATCCAATCAAATTCTGTAGCTCGTAGGGATCTATAAGCATCCACGACAAATCAGAGTCATTACAAATTACAACACGAAATCAAACTTGTCAACTGACACTAGCAGTTCAACAGTTCCAATTAATTTACATATAGTACGAACATAAGAAACTGAATTTGCTACCTTGTTTGAGATCAAAGTACATTTTAAACCCGGTGATAAATTGGCAGTAAAGGTAATTATGAGTCGAGTTCACCGATCGTAGACACGAGTATGTGTTATTATTGGAGTTCATGCAAAAACAGAATGAGCCACTAGTCCACAGTGGAGCTGTTCTCCAGTGATCATTATCGTGCCAGAAGCAATTCATTTTCTCTTCAGTTCCACACGTTTCCGCCTATTAAGACAAATCAAATGTATGTAGCATCTAATTTTAAGTTTCAATAATATGATTATTATTAGAAACAATATCATACCAGATGTCGTTCCACTGGATCATTGATTCTGTTTAAGAATCTTTGTTTCTTTCTCAATTTGCTTAGAAGCTTTTTCCGCTTCCTATCTTCTCTTTCTCTCTGCCGCACCCACCGTGGATCCGTGAAGCAATCACATTTCTGAAGTGAATCTCTATTTTCACTATGATTTAATCTTGCGCCATATTTACCTCTACCGTGCAACTTATTTCGGTGACGTCCCCGGTTCGGTTTCCTCCCGTTAGTGTTTGACGGAGAATAAGGTCCCCCATCGTCATCCCCAGTGCCATACGCAATTATATCATCATCGTCCTCGTCACTGAACTTTAAATTCAAGTTGTCATCCCACCATCGTCCCCCACTTGACTCATTGTAATTCTCGTAATGACTGCTGTCATTTGAAGAGCCCATGGGAAAATCGTCCTCTGAGTTCCAGTTGGATGTGTTCCCGTATCGAGAGGGAAGATCCTCATTATCATCAAGATCATCTGCGTCATCTCCTTCGTCCTCATCGATTTCGTCACTATGATGAAAAATTGGAACATCCATATCAAGATCCTCGGAGCCGTCGTAGGAGCCTCTGCGCTTGTCATGGATTTCATCATAATCCTCACTGTCCTCCCCTCCAGCAAATGTATCTTCAGAATTAAAGGTACGACTTGGGGAAGTAGTTGTACTTGAAATACGATGTGTAGGTTGAACATTTGATGTGCTTCCATTCCCCAACTTCTTTTTAGGTTTCAAAAGAGGAATTTTAGGCTCGACCACCTCTGCAATCCATTTCCGTCTCATTTCCCTCCGTCTCTGTCTCAAAGACTCGATTTTTTGCTTCAAAATCTCAATCTCTTCGTCAATCTTTCTCCTTTCAACATCCCAATCAAAGTCGGAACTGCCCTCTGATCGCTTGTAGCGACAACGACACTTATTTCCGATCATAACACCGGAAACTGCATCGGGATTATCACCAAATTGGTAGCCAGGTTCAGTTCCCTCTTCGTTATTCCCAGCAATGAAATCGATATTTTGCCTGCACTTTCTGAATCTCACTCGGTTCTTCTCTTTTCGACAATATTTCTTCTGACCAGGCAAACAGGGGTGATTGAAGGATGAACACAAGTCATTAATTCGTACCGTTTCATTGTCCACAAAGGCAAATTTGGTGCCCTCCCTTTCTTTTTGTTTCTTTCTGGTATGTCCCTTCACCAAACTGGCTGGGGACGGTGTTCCAGACACGGGCAACTCTCTCCTTCCAGAACTCTCAATCAAAAACGTGTCTTTCCAAACAAATGTCCCATCATCCCCTGCGTAAATTACGATAATACACCATATCATTCAATTTTCAAATAAATTAAGTCTATACAAGTTTGCTCAAAGCAAATTACCAAAGTGCAAAGTCTGCTCAAAAAAAGAAGAAAGCAGTACTCACGGTAATTAGGCGAATATTTTTCGATTAGAGGCACCAAGCTCCTACCGTCCATATGCTCCGGTATAGGTATATTTGCCAAATCTAGAAACGTTGGAGCAAGGTCAATATTCAGAACTGGTTCTAATACCGTCGACCCGCGTATTATTGTTCCCTTGGGTGCTGCCAGGAAGAAAGGAACACGAATATCAAATTCGTATGGCATTGATTTCCCTTTGACGAGCCCAAATTGCCCGACGTGATATCCATGATCAGAAGTGTAAAACACGTAAGTCTCCTCTGCCAAA
>JABASC010004216.1:0-12299 GCA_019776185.1 Plutomurus gul | reverse complement strand
TTTACTTACAACTTACACAAAAAGAAATTCAAACAGAGCTACCTAATACTAATTATATGTGCCTTTGCATTGAGTTTGTCATTCAACGTTTTTTGCTATGGTTGTACTTATCGCAATGCCTTACTATAGTTACTTGGAATATATTTGTGCTAGCACTACGAAGTTTTTGTCGTCGTTTACAGTTGACGTTTCCTCGCTGTTTTTTCGTAGGCAGGTTTCAAGCAGGTATATCACAAAGCATAAAGGGTTTTGCAGCAGAACTGTTTGTGAAACAGTGAAACGAAAGCTTTGTGTGTATCACCGGCTTCTACGTTGTTTGTCCGCTATAGAATTGTTATGTAAATGTGGTGGATTTTGTGTTTGGTATGCGTGCTGGCTCAGCCATATCGAATCATCATCACTTCAGCATGTCATGTCATGCAGTTCACAGCCTTTCTTGAATTGAAGTACACTGACTGACTGACATTTGGAATAGCACAGTGGAGTTTGTTGGATTTTTGGATGGTAAATTAGTGCAGAAAATACGTAAAGCTACGTCAGAAGTAAAACCTAAGTACATCACAAGAAAACAAGATAAAAAGAATGAGATGAAGCTTGTTTAGCTCTACGTTCTAGGTTTCAATTACAGACAAACGACTTTGCAACTAACAATGTCACTGAAGGTAATTTCTACTTTATTCATACGTAGCACTGGCAGTAAGTAGTTGGAAAAATGCATTTGCAATTTCTGAAGAAGTTCTACCAGCTACTAGCAAAACACAAAGACTGAAAGTGTATGTAGTAGCATGTCTTCTGTACGAAGAGTGAAGGAAGTAGAGGAATGAATTTATTTACATAGGCACAGCTTTTATGCAGAAGTTTTATTCTGCCTCAGTGGTCTTGTTTTCTGTCGGCGAGTCCGTTTTCTAGCACAATCAGCAGTACAAAATAGAGCGTAGGATAAGTAAGGAGGAAATGCGCAACTTGAAATAGAGCTTTTAAGCTGGCAGATTAAATATTATGAAGAAAGAAGAGAAGAAAAGGATTGTCACAAATTTGTTCCACAAGACAAGCCAAAAGAATAAAAGATTCAGTGAAGTCGGACAGATACTTTTTGTTTGCTCACTCAGAGTTGCCCGAGGCGAAATTCGATATGGTTATAGCTGAATGGAAAAAGTAGTGCGATACTGAATGAATAATCAGTTACGAATAAGTACATACTAGTGTTAAGGTATATTGCTTGTGTATTATGTGGTGAAAAAAGTGAAGTTTGCTTGTAAAATTTGCAGAGACAATCTTTGACGGTGTATTTGGCTAACTAAGTATTAAATATTGGAAATCCATCCTCTAGAATTTAATCTTGGAGAACGTTCTCTCGTGCCTACACTGAGCTTTGCTTGTTTATCATATTCCTGAGTACGTCGTGCTACGTTTTTTCTTTGATTTTGTTGCGTCTCGGTAACATATTGGTACTCCTGTTTTTTGAAAGTTTTGCTATTCCTTTTCTCAATACAAAACATTAAATAGGTGGGCAGTGAGGCAAAACCCATTTTTTTTGTGTTTAAGTGCAGTCACGGTTGCACGTGCAAAACGTGATCAAATTCTCTTAAGTACATTTATGACTTTAACTTTGATCACGCATAACAAGGTGTAGTATAATGTAGAATGTGCCCTTGTCTATAGGTATATGTATGCAGACAAAATTTGTTTCACACTCGGGGAATGATGCTATTTTACTTAATATACTTGGTGATGTGGAATACTGATTTTATCTAACTGTTGCAAAAGCCATTGCAATAATTACATAGTTTTAGATACTTTCAAAACAGAATGTCATTTAATCCTTGTCGTGTGGCAACTTTTTTGGAGTGTTCTTTGAACCCATTTAATGGAAAAATTAATGTGCATCAGGGCATTATATTTAATGTTATCGTGTCGTAATAGGGAAAGTAAAGTGAATTCTATCACAACATTTTGTATCTACATTCTTTGCATGCTCCTACAACTTAATCCACTTGAAATATATTCAAGCACCTATAGTATTGCGATGCAGATCCACTGTAACAGCTATTCCATAAAAATACCAAAGAATTTGGAAACATACGTTTACTCACCACTAATTGTTCTTATTCCATTTCAGAGTTTGTACACGAAAGTAGGAGGAGCAAACGTTGGAAGCAACGGCACAACAACGAACAGTGGTCCAGGAGGCAATAATGGACCACCGAATGTGACGGTGCATGTAGTGGATCCCCATCCTCACCCGAATTCAAACAGTCCAGCATCTGGAGCGCTGCAGCAGCAGCAGTCACACTCGCAACATGTACACCAACTCCACAGTGGGGCCAATCATGTATTCCCACCACAATCCCATAACCAGCCTCTGACCACAACTCACTACCAGACTCAAATTTCTCTCGAGGACCAAGGCATTGACATGACTCAGGTATACAAACATTTAGTAGAAATTTTACAACTGTCAAACCTTAACAACTTGTTGTTGTAACCATACTCTAATAATGTAATTATCCAAATCTCGTTAACAATAATTGTCTGCAGGACAGTTGCATAAAGTCAGCAGCTTTCAACAACGATACGAATCTACGATTACAAATGGCAATATTATACAAGACATTTGATTTATGACTTCTGATTTGTGGTTGAATTAATACTTCTTCGTACATTACTTCTGTCGATTGCTGTACTAGATATTTAGTGCGCAGTAGGAATGAGATAATAAATTCAGTATTTGCTCATAGTTGACCAATGTGTCTTCAATGGTTGTCTGCTCAGGAATTTTGTATTAAGGAACTGAGAGTGGATTTATTACCCTAGAATCTCTTCGGACTTCCTTCCTCTACCTTTCACATTGAACCCTAAAACGCAAGAATTCACGCTACTCGATGTAGGTTGCTTTGTTATATGCCCAGTTCAGAGACCAGAACAGGCTCATGGTAAACAAACAGTTGGCATTGTGAGAACATTCGTAAAAAAATCTACCACACACTTCGTTCGCCAGTTGTAAAATGTTAGCATTAACACTTGGCCTTTACTAACAAACAAGATAGCTTGTGTGCGTGCACACGCATAAGCAAGCATTGAGCATGTTCCGTGTTACTAATAATCGACTACATAAACAAAGGAGCAGCAGCTACCGTGGACCAGTAAGAAAATATTATGATGATGAGTGGAGTTACAAATAGAAGCTAGAATAGCACCTGGATCAGTTCGGCTGATTTGATTTATTGATGACCTACTTCACTTAAGTAATGTTTTCTCTCAACTTCGACTGCATGGTGGGTTTGATTTATTAACTGAGTTCTGCTCCTAACTCCTAACTAAAGAATTTACTCGTTGTAGTAAAACAGTATAAGCCCGGCAAAGAAATACTATTAAACATATTTCGGTTTTTTTCCTCTGGATCCCTGTATTATTCAGCAGCGCAATGTTTTTACGCAGTTACTGTGTCGACTTGACTTGTTAAGTGCTCTTTCCTTTCTCCTGTCTTCCGCTCTCTTGTCGACTAATGTTGAACTTGCACTAAGAGAATAAAAGAATTAAGTGTGTGGTCTATATAGCCATTATTTTCGTAATGTCATTTGCGTAGTTGTAACTACATTACTTGCATTGTTTGGAGTTTGGATGTACGATGGGATGAGAAATGAAAAGAGCGTTGACTGTGCAGAGAGGAAGGAAATGCTATTAGTTCCAATACGTACGATCAAAAGTAAATTGCTCTCCAGAGAATTTTACTACAACTACAGCCATACACATAATATGCATGAGGCAATTGTGCCTATAATATTGAATAGTGTTAAGTGCAGAAATACTTTGTTCGCGTTACGTAACCAGAGGAAAGGGAAATTATTATAATTACTAAAATATACTATGTGTAAGGGAAGCATTTCAGCGAAATTGAGAACTGTGTTTTGTTTTAGGTTACGTAGTGTGATGTACCTGTGGTCACACAGTAAGTACGTATGTGTGAAGTCAATAGTAGAGGTTATTGATCCGGGTATTTCCATTTCTGAATGTTGAGGTTGGGAAAATTGATTCATGACTCATCTACTATATAGACAACTTACTTTCCTTGAATTAGAAACTGGGTCGACTATAGATTTATTTAGTTTGTTCATTTACGAATCTGGTTTTCGTCAATAGAACATTACAGTTGTCAGAGTTTGAATAATACCATATTTTTAGTCTGGAAATAAGCTAATGCAGTAAATTTTCGTTTAATGTCAACCGAGACTGCATTGAATAAAGCTGCCATTTTGTTTTGAAATGTTCTGACTGTTGCCACTGACGTAATAATTTTTATACTTTACTAACAAAGAACGAAATTATTATTTATTTTGGGGCAAAGTTTTTCTAAATGTTATGAAGTCAATTCCTTTTTACCACGAGTCAGGTATATGTGTGGGACAGGAATACATTACAAACTGATTGAGTGCACAATTGAAAGTTCAGTAGCCAAACGCCTGGACATTTCATGGAAGCAGGCTACTTAATTCAACTAATCACTAAATGTGGAGCGATTTGTGGACTGCAGTAATGTGGAACTGTCAGTGTCAGTTGTTAATGAAGTGTTTATTGACTTTCTCCTGCATACAGTGCACTGTATACGGAAATTCTGACTTGAACTGTCTTCACTTTAATTTTAATTACAGAGTCCCGGCCGTGAGAGCCCAAGCTCGACTTCGTCGAACACTGGATCCGGTAGCGGCTCGGCAATCGGGTCAGTTGGAAGTGGGAGTGGAAGCAACGGATGTCGTCACAGTACAGCCAGCTTTGATTCTGGTCGTGCTTCCTCGACAATTTATCAAGGAGTCCGACATTCTGGACTGTCGTCCGAGTCTTCAGGAAGCTTCCGTCACTCCTATCACAGTTCCAGTTCCAGTCTTGGTTCCATCCCGCCGGAAGAAATCTGCAATTTTGATGTTGCGGCAATGATTTCTCAAGGCATTCCTGTAAGTCTTATTTAAGTAACACATTTTAAACTAGAATGGCTTACATCAAGGTGTGTACAGTGCTGTTTGAATGTGCTGCATACAAGTGCGTCAGTGCATGGTGAAAGCATACAGTCACCCTATGAACATAATATTGCAAAACTGTGCCAAGTTTCTACTATATTTTGTTTGTATTGTTATTTCAGGATCACGAAGTACTGAACGCTTGGTTGACAGGAATTCACTTCGAGTGCTACTATCAAAACTTCATACAAGCTGGTTATGATATGCATACGATATCTCGAATGACACCAGAAGATCTTAATGCCATCATGTAACTCACTTTTCATATATTTTATTTGTAGACGTATTGTAATTAATACATTAAATTATCCATCTCTAATCAACCACGATTGTTGAAATTTCCTTGCCTAAAACATGAATAAACGTTGACCATACATTCATACATATTTTATGAGCCTCACTTGGAACTCCAATAAATAATGTATAGGCACTTTAAACAAATGATTATCCTTTCTGTACAGGGTTACAAAACCTCATCATCGGAAGAGATTGAAATCCGAAATATCACAACTGAACATCTCCGATGGTCTTCCTGAATATATTCCCGTGAGTGAAAATTGCTTATTCTTACTTCATGTTTTCTTGGTAGACAATTAGGTTTATGTACAGATTTTACTATTATTACTATTACACATGAAAGTTATTAGTATGATACAAACTAATATCTCATATACATACATACGTAAAGCGGATGTGATAAGGTAGATCCGCGATGTTCTCAGTTTTCGATAGATTCGTGTACACCAATGACGATAACATAAAATTCCACATCGGAACCCCGATCCTATTTTGTATGACTTTTTCAAATACATTTGAGGTTGGTTCTTATCATTTTATCAGTGTGCGTTGTGAGAAAATAAGCTGCGAATACAGCTTCTAACTAGCTGATAATAATGTGGACTCGTACGCAATGCAAGATTTTTTCCAGAACTCTAAAATCAGATCTCAACCATGAGAATTCTTCTGTGTGCACTGCTCAGATATTTAATGGGCTCAATCTAATTCAGAGAGGGAACTCCTCAAGAGTATGGGTTACTTACAGGATGCTATTATACTGAAAGAGTTTATTTTAAATCTGTTTTACGCGTTTCTTTCAGGGATCTATCGAAGAATGGCTGGGACTCTTACATCTTACAGAGTACAACATAAAGTTGAGAGGACAAGGCTATCACTCGGTTCGGCAGGTGTGAAATTACTTTCTGTTTCGCCTTTTAATTCTTTAGCTTGTTCCCCCTCTCGTTACGATGAATGTGAATGAATTTCCCTTTCTTATTACATCTCAAGCCGATTCTGGAAGTCTATCCAGTCCTCGTCGAATATATATTTATGCCTTACTTTTTTCTAACGATCTCTTCGTTCTCATTCGTATTTCGCCTTCTTGACTGAGCAAAATGTTTGTATTGACTGTCTCTAGCTCTCTATCTTAGATTATCCCGTTTATTTAATGTACTTCGTGTAGTGTTGTGATTTGATTTGGCTGATATACGACTAAAATAAAATAAAGTGATATAGCAAATTTTGTGGACTTTGCTGTATACGGTCCTTCTACGACAGTTTGAGTGACACCACCGTCCAAAGTAATTGACTGGAAATATTTGCTGTCGTTCTTCTTTTTTTTTACAACTGTCTACAAATACGTTTCTGCAATTTCCGTAACAAACGGAAAGAAATGAGTTTCTAAATGTTCAATTTTTTATCCAATAGAATGTTTTTGAAATCTTAAAATCAATCGTATCTGTAATAGGAAATTCTGGACGTGCTTGGCATTTTAACGAATTTCTGTGATCCCATCGCGGTGGTGGTGTGCCTCGCACATGCATACGCGTACTGTATCATGTATACGTTAACATTTAAGACCCTAAAATCGTAAATCATGGAAACTCTTTGTCAGAAAAGGGTGGTCAGGGACGTAACGAAATAGCAATAAAATATTTGCACGTTTTCTTACAGTTGAACATACGTTGTAAATCGTTGGCGGAGCTATCATCCATTTATATATAAGCCGTTGGCAACGTCTGTGCCCAGTATTAAGTGAAACGAAAGTTAACTGTTTCACTGTGTATGTATACATATACTATGGTACACTATACTAATAATATAATCGTATTACGATCTGTCTCGTTCAGTCAATTATTAGCAGCAGCAGCCCCACCGACTGTCTTGAGAAACAAAACTTTTAGTGAGTGAGGATTGATTCTGTCTATCTCGTCGAATTATTTTACAAAGAGCCGGTCTCTGTGAAGTACGTTGTAACATGTCAATCACGATGAAGAGAATTTTAGCACCTTGTAAATTAGGACTGTGTAAAATCCGTACTTGGTCTACGGCGTGGGTTAAAACCGTGGTAAAGTTGCTGCTAGTAGAATATGAAACTTGCACACAATATAAATCCTTTGGAAGGTCTGTGCACAACGTAGCGTAAAGGCTTTCCCCGTTATCCATGGGGTAATGCACTTTCTGGATCTTTCCGTTGAAGTTATTAGCATGTTTTGCTTATTCATGCTGTTTTATTGCACATTACTCTTTGGTTGAATTATCTCAGTTTTTGCTAGAATGGTTAGGGCATAGGGACAGGTCCCGCCCGGCTACATTTTGGAATACCATTTTGGGAAATTCACAACCTGCGCACATTTAAAGTGTGCCAAGCGAAATTCATTCCGTTCTAAATGCTAAATCTTTACAATTGCCCCTAAAGGTTTCCCTGACTTCTAATGAGACATTTAATTATCGTCGTGTCATTCTAATCTAACTATTTTTATGACGGTTGTAAAGGTGACGAACATATCTTGGGAAGATCTTGAGGACATTGGGATACTTAAGTTGGGACATCAGAAAAAATTTATGTTGGCCATCAAAAGAGTGGAAGACATTCTTGCTGGGAAGAGAATTCCTACATCCAGTGCTTCTAATGCGTATCTAACACCTCTGGTCAGTCCTCCTACTACATTACATTTATGTATACCATACAACTTTTAGCTACAAATGGATACATGTATATAGCCCCCAAGTTGTCAGTGCCTCTGCACTTGTGTCCGCATTGTATGTATATGGAGTAATTATGGTAGAATTGCTTGTCGTTGGGCAAGGAGAGGGAGGATTTCGCAAAGTAACAAAAGGTAGATGTTATGTGCTATGCTGAGTGAAACGGAGACAGTTTGACGCAAATGGTATACCTCTTGAGAGCCCGCACAGATATATTTGCTGGTTACAGCCAACCTTATTTATGTTTATTGACATTGACTCGGATGGACTAACATGGACCGTGTTCTTAATTCATTGAATATAGTGCAATACAATAGTATACAATAGTAGGAGGGAGTGAAGAGACTACGAGAAGTGTTGTTGTTGTTGTTGTTTGTGGTATAGTGGATGTGTTGTTGTGTGCAACGCAGTTGAACGAATGTACTCACCTGCTCCAATGTTTTACTGTTTTCAGCAGCGACCGTTGTCCAACTCATCCACATCCATGGGAATGCCTTACTCACACCCGAATCAAAACAATATTCCAGCGAACGGCTCCAACGCACACCAATATCATAACGCCACGTCTTTTCCTCGCGGGCTTACTCCTCAGCAGCACCAACTGCAACAAAATTTATGGCGACAGCAGCAGCAACAGAACTCATCTGCGTCCGCAATTTATTCGACTGGGATGCAAATGCAACTCCATACACATCAGCCTCAAATACATAATCTTCAGCAACAGCAACAGAGTCAGCCTGTTGGAGTTACCCAACCTCAGTATCATCCAGAAGTGATTTCTATTCATGTCAAGAATGGCAGACGGAAATCGCTTGACAATCCTGACGAAGAACCGATTTATGGGACTTCGTCTTTCCTTCCTAGTAATACTTCTGCAGGATCTTCTTGGCAAAGAAGTCAAAGTAAGATGCCGGATGATGGAGAAACCACGCCTACAAATGAAAGTTCAAATAGTTACTATTCTACGGGTACGACTACCACTACGAATTCGACGACCTCTACTTTACCGCGACTTTTGAAAAATAAACCAATTTCTAAAATTATGGGCGGAGCTGATTTAGGAAATAACTATTTGACTGGACCCAGTCAAGGTCAGCCGGCTCAGAATCCTCAAGTACCGCAGTACGGGGACGGATACAAAAGTTTACCAAGAGATATTGGTAGACTGTCCAAAGCAGGATTAGGAATTTACCAACAGCAAGCCAATTATTCTAATAATGCAGGTGCTACTACTGGAACGTTAGGAAAAAATTTTGGTTATGGTACTGTTGGAAAGAATGGTCCTCCACCTCCCCCCAGACGAGGAAGTTGCACCGGGGAACCTATATCCGGACATTTTAGTACTTTCCAGCAACAGGGGAATTTAGGGTATCTCTTCTACTAATGGAAGTTGGGCTAATCTTCCTCCCCCACCACCTGCTTTGTCCTGTGATGCTCAGTTTGCGTAAGTAAATAGTATTTACCTATCATCTGAAACATTTTTAATTCTAAATGAATTTAAATTTAATTACTGCTAATTATTAATTTTATCCTGTAAAGTTAATTGTTTTTTATTTTATTGTTTCAGTAATCCTCCTAATAAATGTGCAGAAGAATTTCCGCCGCCACCGCCTCCAGATGATCTGGTGATGATGTCTCCGCAGTCAATACAGTCCTCCTCTTCATCGTCCAAGTCAGCGGCTTCTTCTACGAGTACATCGAGTTCTACTAGTCCAAATAATCCTTCTCAACCTCTTAAGATTAGTGCTGCAGTGTCCCATATATCACAGCCAAGTTATCACAATACTGCCAACGGAACCGGATATCACCTGAGTAATAACGTAAATAGTATTGCGGGCGGTGGTTCAGCCATTGCAGTTGGTGGTGTTATGAGAACAAGTCCGCCTCACGTTAAATCCCGGGATCCTTCTCCTGTTGGAAGTGACTTCTCAGACTCTGATCTCCCCACTAATAATGGTCTCCTTTCTCGTGGTGTTCGTCGTAACGGATCGGATGCCAGTTTTAAGGTAGACAATTTTCAATTAATTTAATTTTAGTATAACCTTACCTATTTATATATGTATGTACACAGTAACAATACCAAGCACTAATACTTCTTTCTCTCTGTCTTTTCCACTGTAGTCAAATTCAAGTACTGAGTCAGAGTCTATCCCATTTGCCAATGACAATGCGGGTACGATTAAACAACAAAAGGCAGGTAGTAGAGCTCAGAATGCAGCAAACACATCCACGCAGCCTACGTCTCCAGGTAAATTACTAATACAGAATTCAGTATCTCTTGTTCTATAACGGCACCAAAAATAACATATTTGTGTAATATAATAAAATGGATGATTTATTTTAGAAAATCATGGAACTGGCGATGTTTTAAATGACATTGGCAATATGTTGGCCGACCTGACAGACGAGCTAGATGCCATTCTGGAACAAGAGATGAGTTCTAAGCGCTAAATATACTAAACCGATCTTAAATTCGACTAACCAACTATATTCATAGTAGTTTCTTTGTTTCCATTCAACTTGACGAATATTTAAGTTGATTTCGATCTCTTTACATTCATGAAAGAGTTCGTCAGATTTAGACTAAGGCAATTTATCTTTAGATAATTACTTATTAATATCTAGGGAGGTTAAGTAGATTTAAGTAGCTAGAGTATTATTGTACCTAAATTGTGTAGTTAAAGGAAAATAACAAGTTTAGGTTGTTACACATGAAAATTGTTTTTTCAAAGACTGATACTTAACTATCAACAAACTGTGTTTACTACAGGTTTTCTTTTCAACTGTTCACTTTGCATATCTGTAAATGACTTTCATTTTTGATTCACACACAATGTCACGGAAATTTACAAGGAAAACCTGTTTGAATTCAGATTTGAACTGAAATTTCATTTGGAGCAAACGTAGCCTTCGGAGGTAATGTTTAACTCACTTGTGCAAACTCTGTTTTGCATATCATAACAATAGTCATAATAATTGACCACTTGACCAACAAAAATTGCAATTTTCGCTATTATACCTAATACGTACACGACTCAGAACAATTAGATAGCAATGTGAAGGTACACTGGCTATTTGTTGTCAATGCTGTTGTTCCTGAAATTGAAAACAACGTACTTTCTGACAAGGAAATTTGAAAATCCACAGTGCTTTTACCTTCATATACGTACAACGGATTCAATATTAAAATTCTGTTATTTAGTAAGTAGCTATATATACAGAAACTTCCTAGATATTTAATTTTTCCTACCTTCTGGATTATGGTATGCAGGAAGTATGAAAAATTCTCTTATATGTAGTAATCACATGTTCAAATCATGGTACATCAGAGATTTGCGTTAGCACACAAAGCCCATAGTACAGTTTTGTACTATTTGTCAATATAATGCGGTAAGGCAAACGCATTCAGTCAGTCAAGGCCGACACTACTAATACCCCTCAGAAATCATTAGCTCATTATATATTGTAAGTACTGCTCCACGCGTGTATTGTATACTATTCAATAGATGCGTCCCCGTTAAATTGACTTACAGTCAATCACGCTAATAAAATTCACATTATTTCTACACTTTACATTTTATGTAACCAAAGTGTAAACACCTAACCAAATGTTATAGTTCAATGTTATTAAGACTGATTGGACAGTACGCTGTGTATTTGTAGTTTTAATATGCAGATCGTAGCTCGCTCGCCTTGTAATTACTACTACTACTATGGTATTCTACTGTCATGTACAGTAAATGCCTATACCTGTCCCGTATATTCCCCCAATCCAATCACCACAAAAGTGTAGCATTATAGTCATCGAGCAAAAATAGTCTAAAATAAGTAATTCCATACTATAATTGCATACATTGTAATTTGATAAAGTAAGTTTTAGCAAATCCAAATCTAATCTGTTTAAAAATTGTTGTCTCTAAATTAATTGTAGCTAAACATAAGCTGTACATTCATCCTAAGGAACACGAATTATTATCATTGTTATTGTGGAAACTATGTAAACTATCGGAATCCCTCTTGTTAAATACTGTTCACACAATGTCAATGGGTTGTGTAAGTACTTAAAGTGTGAAGGCACCGTACAGATGACGATTTAACTTCTGTAATGTATATAAACCCGCTGTACTGCAACCTCTCATCTGTCAACCAATGATAACTTATAACCTCAATGCCACCCCCAGCTATTAATGTATACAGAATGTTCGCTTATCTCGCTATTGTAAAATCGTTGGTCATTGATAGGGAAAATTTGTGTTCATTCATAATTACACTCTACACTGTCGGCCATGGGGAAAAGAATTTAGA
>JABASC010004215.1:0-12300 GCA_019776185.1 Plutomurus gul | reverse complement strand
GTGTAGGTAAAGTAATAAATAGATAATATATATATATTGCAATTTATTGCAATACTTACAATATTTATATTTAACACACAAACAGTCACTATTTACTGCTGCTACCACTACTGTACACCCTACTGAATGTGTTGTATTACCAATAGTTAGTACAATTAAAATCTAAATGAGATTGTAAAAAGCTACTATAATGTACACTAACTAAATGCACACAGTGCACAACTAGGGATGCAACCCACAGTTATGGATCAAATTTAACTAAAATTTACATTCAGATTTTATTGAACATCCGATGACGTCCTTTGAGAATTCAAAGAAATTTCTTGAGAGTTGTAGTTTTTATTAAGTGTTGAATTTTCTTACAATAAATTTAACAACAATTTTAATTTTTGTAGAAAGTTCACAAATGAAAATACGGGATTATAAATAACAATATCATTTATAACAAGTTTGTCGTGTTCAATTTGCTGAGAAGTATTAAAAGATATTCTTACGGTATAAACCATACATGTATGTATACAAAAAGTTGAAACAGCAAAACTTTGTTAAAAATGGGTTCGAATATCGAATGAATATTTACATACATATTTGTTTATGACTAGTATGACAAATGCATTTTCTTCCGAAATGGTGTATTTCGTTGTCGTTTTTAGAAACATTATTTATGCCATCAGGCTAGAAGGTCATTTAGAAGTTTTCTTTTGTTGTTATTTAAATAAATATCATTCCAACTTTCCATGATGACAGTTCTTATGAAATGTCTTCGGATCTTTTTTTTTAAATTTGCAGAATATTTGTTGATTCTTCTGTTTTTAGGTAACACATATCGCCATATACTAGCCACTTTTGCTTATATTGTTAATATCTTCAATTTAAAATATAATTCCCGTAAAACATGAATGGTTATTTTATTTTGAAAGTCACTAAAAGAGGCACGAAGACGAAGCGCTTATATTATTACATTATTTATATTATTGTTGATGAAGCAGATGTACGCTATAACGCAAAAGGAACGGTCATGCCTCGAGTCTAAATACTGCGTAACACCGAAAATTATTTAAACCACTGGCAGCGAGAATGTTCACGAATTTTAATATTAACTTTAATAGTTTGTTAATTATAAAAGAGTGCTTGAATAATCAGTACTAGGTTTAATTTCTTTCAGGGATGGATTTATTGTTGCAATTGGTTATGACAGTGAGATCATGTCCCAATTCCGCAATACAAAATTCGAGAAGCGTGTGGATGCTTCAGACTTGTGCATTTTGCCCGGCTTTATCGATGCTCACACTCATCCCATCTGGGCTGGGGATCGAGTACACGAATTTCGAATGAAAGTATGTGTATCAGGGGTGAAACTGAATGGTCGTAAGATTGCATGACAACAAATATCACTGTAGGTATCGTATTTATCCAGAATCCAGAGAATTCATTAGGGACATCAGTTTAACTATTTTCCTGTCCTTATCGTTATACAATATGTGCATTTATTTTGTTTAATTATATTAACTACTTAATTCGAATAATTCACTTCTTGGTTTAATTTCCAAAATGTGGTTTACCCATGCAGCTACATACATGAATGAAGTATCAGAGCAGTCAACAGGCACAATTCATCAAAGCATTGACTCTGGAAAATTATAAGTTATTTCCATTTCCCGCATCACGGTTGTTGTTCTTGGTGTTGCTTGCCATTAAAATAATATTTTATGTATTCGGATATTAAATTACATTACCTGCATTATTCCTAATTGAAAAGTAATGGAATTGTTTTCGTTTATTGTTCTGTTCTTCAGAAACTGTGGATGCCCAATTTTATTTTCTATAATATTATGACATCGACTCCATTTGGCCAGATATTATCTTACCTCTTATTTCGACATAAAATAGACTTGGAGTCTTGCTTACAATTTGCATTTAAAATGCTGAATTTTTCACTCTCGGATGTCAATGGATTCTGTGTTTTTGATTTTGTCAGCTCGCGGGGGCATCCTACATGGATATTCATAACGCTGGAGGAGGTATCCATTTTACTGTGGAGCATACCAAGAGAGCTTCCGAAGAAGAACTTTTCCGCCTACTCCATGATAGGTTTCTCCGAATGATTCGCTCAGGTTCATTAAATTTTCATGTTTACATTATAACTCTATTTTTCGTGACTCCTTTGCTCGCAATTCCAACATTTGAACCTATCGTGTCGTGCATATGCCAAGTCAATAACCTTTACAGAAATTTTTGTTTTTCCAAGAGAAAGCAAGCTCTAATCTTTCTCCAAATAAATGTATCTCCTCTGCACGTTGTTGTAGCTTGACACGTTGTATGATTGACACTATTCTGCAAGCAGAATTTTTCTTTTTTTCTAAGATATTTCTCTGGGAAAATTTTTGGTAATTAAATTAAATATGTTGTGGGTCATTTAAAATATTAGGGACAACTTGGTCGCTTATTCAATCAAACTGCAAAAATTGCAGATCAAAATATTTTTAAGGTTACGAATTTAGAGATGTTTTTTATACTCTACTGATCATCAATGTGCTTAAATTGACAATTATTTGTTTTGGGTTTGCAGGGACAACAGTGGTCGAGTGCAAATCCGGTTACGGACTGAACACGGAGACTGAGCTGAAAATGTTAAGGGTTCTGGAGCGAGCCAAGCGAGACATATCTTTCCTAGATATCTCCATCACTTTCTGCGGTGCTCATGCAATCCCCAAGTACATTATAAATCTGCATGAGGAGTGACAAATGCTCCCAATAGACTCGATTATTTGTTCAGTTCAAGAACTTGTTGAGAAAATCTATTCCGGTGCGGATACTAAATGTCATGTTTTTGTCCTCTGCTTAGGGACATGAGCGAGGAATCAGCCACGAATGCAGTCCTTGAAGATCAACTTCCTGCCATTGCCAGATCCATCAGAGTCGGAGAAATTTCCGTGGATAACATTGATGTATTCTGTGAAAAAGGCGTTTTTGAGCTGGAAAACTCGAGAAAAATTCTTGAGGCAGGAAGACATATGGGACTTCGAATGAATTTCCACGCGGATGAGATTCATCCTCTTGGTGGCGCAGAAGTAAATCTCTAACGAAATTAATTCTTTGAAATATCATGTCTACGTAATTTCACTATTATCAGTCACTACTCATCTTATGATCGGAGTTTGTTCATAGGTGCTTATCGATTAAGTTGACTTTGCACACTTTGTAATAATATTCACAGGTCATAGGGTTATACTGGGTATATTGGCACTGCGACCTTATTTTGCTGCAAAAATACATTTTAAGAGTTCAAAGGCCCATGCAAATCGTAGACCTGTGAACTTATAATAGATATGGAGTCATCGTAAATGAACCTCGTCTTGATTATATTATATTATCCCTGTTATGCTCCCGCTGTAGAGGAGATTAGCACACTACAACTTACAATACTGTTGTTACAGGTTTCCTGTATAATTATCAGAGAGTGGATATGCATGCAAATAGGTATCAATGCATTTTTATTTTTGTGCCTATGGGTTTGTCCTTTGCAGGTTTAGCTTCAAGGCACAGCAAACCTACAACAATTTTTTTCCGTGCATGTTTTCATCTGATAGTACGCAGGGGATGTGCTCATGTGTCCCTATGTATTTA
The DNA here is from genome assembly GCA_019776185.1 of Plutomurus gul. Lineage (NCBI taxonomy): Eukaryota > Metazoa > Arthropoda > Collembola > Entomobryomorpha > Tomoceridae > Plutomurus > Plutomurus gul. The sequence goes on along the minus strand of JABASC010004215.1, from coordinate 8,673 downwards.
AGCCTAAGCATTCACTTTTACAGCATTTTTCAGCGTTTTTTCCTGCATTCATAGTCTGATAATTATATATTCACATTTTAATACATTTTTACCTACTGTATCACTCAGGGCTTCCCAACCCAGAGATTGCATTTACTAAATTACCTCTTAAGATCATGCCGTATTTATTTTTTGAAATTAAAAAGTGTACATTAGGAAATGAGGCATAAATTTATTATAGACGTGCTAAATAACTTTGATGATGGTTTACTACAAATTTTGGGATCACCACTAATTCTAAAAGTTCCTGATGTGTTACACAGAAAACATAACACTTATTTACTCAACTGTAACTGAGGGCAGACGATAAAACAAGATGACATCAATTTATCTGTTATTTTGGTGTATATTTGTTAGCCACTAGGTTTAAGAGTTTGGGTTTGTGTAACTTTGGGTTGATCTAGTATAATACAAGGACAAAGTCAGGTTTCATTTAATATGACTGCGGTTGATGAGATCACATTTATTATTTAGAGAGCGATGCGAAACGCGATTAAGACATGGTCTAACTCTTTTTATAGATGGGAGCTATGATCAAAGCAGAAGTAATGAGCCATTTGGAGCAAATTTCTGATAAGGCGATACATGAGATGGCCAAGAATGAATCCATAGGAGTGATTTTACCCACTACAGCTTACATTTTGAGACTTGAGCCGCCACCAGTAAGAAAAATGATAGAAGCCAAAGTACCCGTCGCTCTCGGATCCGACTTTAATCCGAATGCTTTCTGTCTGGCCATGGTACGACGCATATGTTATTTGTCCCTCATCATTAGTATCAAATCAATTCAAAGCTACTGGTTTCTAGATTCTAGAAGTATTTCCCGAATTCTTTTCACAAAATGTGATACAACCAAACTTTTTTATTTTCCATAGGTATTATTGTGTGTTTATTTAGTTCAAGTACATTTAATATATATGCATTACTTACAAAAATTACACATACACTCATGCGTAGTAATGCAACACATAAATAACTATTTTAATATTATTATACATCAGTCCATTCCGTATTAGGTATGTTGTTTTTCAAAATAGGGTTGTCAATCAAAACTGTTAGAAAAATGTCTTTGTTAGCACAGTTTGCTTGCCTTTGTAGGTTACTGTAAAAATAATAACAAAGTTACAAACTGCAAAAATAATGTATTGCTAATTGTTTGATGATTTGTATAGCCTATGGTGATGCATTTAGCATGCATCATGTGTCACATGAGTCTGGAAGAAGCCTTAGTAGCCAGCACCTTGAATGCAGCGGCTTCATTGGGAATGTCTGCCACCCATGGATCCATTGAAGTCGGAAAAAAAGCCGACTTAGTTTTATTGGATGTTCCAACGTAAGAAGTTTTGTTAATGAATTTCTGCTAAACTTTACGCTTTTTTTCGGTAAAAAATGATATAGCATAGAATTTTTTGTCACTATTTTATGTCCATGATTGTTGAAAGCAGTTTAAGATTAATCAAGTGTGATAAATCTGGACGCAAATATGTACAAGGAGTTCCGCAAATTCAATTGTTCATACTAGGGGTACACTACACCTTTCTATAGAAGCTATAAATTTGGATAGTATATTTTATAAACTTTGTTGTGGTTGGAATGATCAATGATTGAACTCTCACAACAAAGGATATCAAATATTAAAAAAATGAAAGTAGTCAGAGAGTAGTCAGACAGTCAGACAATCAGTCAGTGAGACAGTAGTCCTTTACTACACCAATTTATGAAAATCGAAGCTGTGTCGTTGGACAATGTTTCTCAATGCTAATTTTGATGTGTTTTTAAACATGACAATTATGGATACATTCATAATTGAAATGTAGTTGATTGTCTTTATTAGAAAATCAATGGAATTCCCTAAATTAACATTTGTGGGTGTAATTGAGATTCATTATGTGTCATTAGTTGTTGGTCTGACTAATGTCTAAGGCTGTAGATCCCCTGGAATGGAATTTTTCTGAAGGTCCTCTACATATGACCGTGGTTTCTAATCGGTAGCGTATCCAGGGGAAGGGTTCTTCAGACCCGAAGATCTTAAAAAAATACATAGAAAGGATAGGTTTTAGCCCCCCAAAATACTTTTTCTAGATACGTCACTAGTTCTAATATATGTACAATTTCTATTTGAAGGTGGGAACATTTAATATATCAATTTGGAGAACATGACCATCTCATCCAAATGGTGACCAAAAATGGACTTGTGGCTTACGAAAAAGCATGAAGATGGTGCTCAAAAATTACAACTTTTCCAATGCTACAATTCTTGATACACAAAATAATTAAAAAGGCAATTTTACAAAGGAAAAAATGAATTTAAAATTAAATTATTTAATATTGTCACATTATACGGCATACTTACCTGATTGGAGTATCATTACAAAAGATAAAAGCTTTTAGTTGACATTGAATGCATCTAGAATGCACCACAGGATAATGGGAGAAATTATTGAATTAGTTGAAAATTGGTTTCAAAAATGGATGCATTACCATATCATTCCAAAACAAAACATAATATTGACGAAAACTGTTCCATAAATAGTACGTAGAATGAGTAAAGCAATTAAATAACATTATAAATAATTAAACCAATCACATTTGTTAAAATTACTTCTTTGAGTGCAGAAGTATGATGAAAATCGCAAAGAAAATAACTGGGCTGAAAATGTCGATTTTTAAGTCATTGATCGTGAGTTTTAAAACGTGTATCTTTTGATGGAACAACCAGGAGGCCAAAATGCATTTTTCATAGTAGTTATTTGATGCAATATGTTCCGTGTTTGCGAGTCTAGGACAACTTGTAGTAGACGTTTTATATAAATAGAACACCGTTTTATATAGTAGATAATTTATACTATAGTCAGTTTGTCGTGAATACATTTCATAGCAGGTGCTTATCCAACCTATGGCCCCCCCCCCCAGATCGAAAAAATACCAGGTAGGATAGGGAAAGAGGTACGGGGTGTGGCTAAATTAACATATGTAGAAATGATAAGGTGGGCCATCCCCAGGCCCCCCATCAAATACATTTTCTGGACGCGAGTCTGTTTCAAAGTGCACCTATTCTATCATATATTTCATATTATAATACGCTTAAGACGTTTTATAAACGCAATAAAACATAATTAATTTGCAGGTGAATATCAATTTATTGTTAGTTATTTTCACATCTCATTTCACAATTGGAATAATCATTGAAGGACAGGTGGAGAAAGATGTAAACCTAAATACAAACGAATGATTTACAAGTTCAAGAAAGTTAATTGTCAATGACTGTAGGAGTAGGAACACAGAGGAATTCGAATACCTCTTTCAGATAAAAAACTTTCAATCAATTAAATCCGATGTTGAGATTTTATTTCTACCAATGACACAGTTTTGGAAATTATGGGCCCTAAAAATTATACTCCAAAGTGTTTTTATAACACATTTTTTCACGGTGGGAAAAACGCGGCCCGGGTGTGAATTAAGAAACCCGATTGTAACCTTGTCAATTGAAGATGACTTTTATGCCAGTACTCCCCCTTCCCCTTGTCTTCACATGTCTTGTTTTCAGTTCACCCTCCCCCTAAATTGCAGACATCTTTAGTGGTTCGCCACAAAGGGAATTTCATGCATTTCAGTGAGCTTTGGTTGTGTTTGTACAAAAAAAATCTGAATCGTTTTGACATACTCTGAACTGATTACAAATTATCTTTTTAACATTTTTATCTGACGCTATAAAAAAAATTGCAATAAATTGTATGTGCTATATAACATACCACACTATATAAACCGTCCCAATTATATGCTATACTTAAGCGTTCTATAAAATGGCTGCTTTGATTTAAATTGATACAGTGTCAAGCAGTCATTACACACACCTTTTTGGACCAAGTAGGCTTTCTATGTATTCCGTCATCAGCAAGGTTTTCATATTCATCTGTTAGATGATAAAATAATGAATAACACTTATTGTTAAACATTTCAAAGTGAAGAATAAATTTTATTTCATGCAATCACACTCACACATCGCCCCATTCGAGGCACGACCTGAAGAATTTTCAGATTTTGATTTACTGTGCATTTGTATTTCGACGTTGTATCAATGTGTGAGCTGTTCGTACAATGAATTTATTGGAAGAAACAAAATGGAAAACGATGAACAGAGCAGGGAGAATCTTCAGAGGAAACGTGCAAGTGACTGGCCTGCTAAAAGTTATTGAAATAAAAAAGAACCGCCATATTGACCATAGTGTGGTTCATTAACAAAAAAATACATGTATAAAAGTGAATTGGGGAGATATAATTATAGAGAGGCAACGGAGTGTCATCGCGAATATGTGGAAGAGTCATTAACAATGACTTATTGGTTGAGGATGAGGATAAGAAAAGTTTGGTCAACTGGATTCATCGTGACATGAGTCTAATAGCGGTGGACAGATGATATCTGCTACAAGAGCCATTGATCGGCATCGTTCCCAGTCATCCGGTCCTATTTCTTTTCTGTCTGCAGATTGCGGGCATGAATTGCCTTGCATCTGACATCTGATGGAATGATAACTATCAAATGCTAAAAACACTGATTGTGAAAAAGTCTCGACGTTCAATTCACTCTTTTGTCTTCCGGAAGACTGGCAAAAAACTAAAACGCTATCGACCACCAACGCTTGTTACCAATAAGTCAGTGTCACTTCCAAATGACTTTCCACAACCACTCAAACGCTCAATTCACAATTTAACACTGGCCTTGATTAACTCTGCTCAACTTATAAATTTCCTTCACCTTCTTCTTCTATAAACACAAATTTTCAGTCATTTCAAGTGTCCCTCCACAATTGACTCAAACTAATAATTTTTCCCAATGACCGACAAGATAACGCGAAATTGGCAGACACTGAAGATGAAATAGTTTCTAAATTCCATAAGATAGGTACGGGTAACAGATTAGACATAGTCATAGTCATATTAGAATACAATCAGCGTTAAACTATGACTAGCTAAATTTCCCCTGACTCCAATCTAATCATGGTTAAACCTAACAGATTCATCCCACACACACATAGTGATCAACGATTGGTTAGTGTTCGTTATTTACCACCCAGACTCTATTTTTACCACCGACCTGGGAAAAATGGGAAAAAAGGGGAAAAAGTGGAAGAACATATTGGGGAAAGAGCTTAGTCAATGTATAATAACAAACGTTGAAGAGATCTCAAAATTTCTGGTCCTTCTCGAATTCATTCAATACTTATAATTTTAAATTTAAAGTGTTGTGAAATTATAAGCTTAAAAAGAATACTTATACCTTCGTACATATTTCATTGTTGTGAAATGAATAAAATGATGTATCAACTTAAATGAGTGTACGTGAATACTAACGTTTTGTAAAATATTATTTTTACCATTTTTACCTTTTTTCCCACCTAAAATCCACTGTGCATTTTTCCATTTTCCCCATTTTTACCACACGTTTTACCAGGTGCTAAAAACCACCTTCGAACACTGGTTGCTATGTTTACTTCAATCACAACGATGCATTTATTTATGCAGGGAACATTATACAGTACACTGCGTATTGGTACCGAAGGGACGACTATGGAACCTTGTAAGGTGGCGTTTTACCGTCTATGGTAGATTTTGTACTGTGACAATACGACATTAAACAGTACGCTGCGTACTGGTACCGCAGGGACTACTTTGGGATCTTGTAAGGTCGTACTTTATCGTCTATGGTTGATTGGGTTGTGTTTAAAATTGATTTAGGTATTCTGAACCTCAAAAACGCACTTGAGACTGCGACTGTCGGGTAGTTCTAAGAAACAAAATCTTGTTTCCGATGCGAAATCAAGACGACGGACGAGGTTCAGAAAATACATGCAAATCAGATGCTAATACTAGAGGTCACAGCCTGATAAAGCTCTGCAACTAACAATAAATAGAAAGTATTCGTATGTTGTATCTGTTGAACCTGCTGCTGTGTAAAAATGTTGGATTTAGTTTCAAGGAATTATAACAATAATGCTCTACGTACAAATTTTTTAAGAAATGGAAGTTTTGCGGGAAGTAATCTTAAAAACTGCTAATATCTTCGTCTTTCCCTTAAATTAAGCCCTTCATGTAAAAGCTGCATATCCTCATTTTCACGCTATAAAGCCAGAGATGGTTTAACTTGGCGTAACTTCGTTATATAAGTAGTTACAGTGACCTTCAGTGTATTATTACAGCATCCATTTTCAGAATATTTATTTCAAAATTTACACCATAATTTTAATTTGTAGACACTTTAAATTTGATACAAATTCAACGTCGTAGTATTTTTGGTAATGATCATATTGACTACTTTAGGTTGCAATATTTGTGGGTGTGTGCCTTGATGACAGTCAGAATATATTCTATTATATTCTTAGTCCTTTGATTTTGTCATCCATGAATCTTTTCATACGCACAAATCATCGTGTATTTTTCACAACAAAAGCTTATACCAAATTTTTCAAGTGTCTGCTACATTGTGACCGCATTTTCACAAAGGGAATACCATTTTTAACAACATGAGACTATATTTGAAATATTCCCTTTATACAAAAGAATTTGGTTATAAACACAAATTTTCAGCCTACGTGAGCAAATTTTTTTTTAGCCCAGCAAGCGAAAAATCACAGGTTCGGTTCCTGTAGCCTATAAGAAATTTATAATCTTTCTCTATAAAAATTTTCTCACATAGGCTGAAAATTTGTATTTATAACATGAGACTACTTGCTATTCGAGTAAGAGCACGACTTTATAATGAATATGACAGAGTTGGCTTTCGTCATTTAATTTCATTATTTTTATTTTTTGACATTCTGATTCATTTGACACCATAAACACTGATTTCGTCCAAATCTGTAATGCAAACTTTGTTCGAGTCTAGAAAGTATACAGGAGTTATTAGCTTTATATTTTTTGTTCTAGATACATAAATGCCGAAAAAGTGTGGTTCAGTGCCGCCGGTTTTCGCTTTCATTTCTTCCCGATTTTCGTTGACAATAAGGGCTACGACTTCTCCATTGTGACCGTCAATCGGACGAACAGACGAAGGCTTCACCCTTAATGCTGAATCCGCATTAGTATCACATTGGGTTACCAATTTGACTAACATTTTTAGTATTGTAAGTGCGATCAAGTTTCTAAGAGAAGTATTTGTGTGTGGGGTTGCAATTCTGGGTCCACCGTATCTACAAAAACACACTAAAACTAACCCGTGCACAAGTTTACAGACATTTCTAAAGTAAGTATAATTAGTTGTACCACCTTATTTATGCTTATAATGTTCAATCCACATCCGTTTCAATCCACATCCGTACCTAAAGGCATAGTTTTGTTCATATATATATATATTGATATAATTTATGTACAACTATTGATTTACATTTTGTTCTTATGCTTACTATAGTATAAAGATAATAATCAACCAAATCTAAATACACTTCAAAGTAAAGATAGCTTATACATATGTAAATTGCCAATTATACTTTCAAAAGTATTTTTAGTACTTGTTGTACCTTCCAATAATTATGTTACGCAGGTGTTAGTACGATTACTGCATAATTGCTACCTATTGTTATATTTTAGTGATATAAGGAAAACCTTACTTCTTCCAGTGGACATAAATATTATAATATTTAAACATTTTGATACACAATTTTTAGACATAACTAGTGCAATGATATAACTCTACTGTGTATACTTACTTGCAATAAGTATTATAATAACTACTTTACTAACTTAAATATTAAACTAAATTATTATTTTTATCCGTTCTACTTATGTGTAGGCGAGATTTACAGCTCAAAATTTTATGCCTCCAAAAAGTTTTCGAAACCATAATAGGGTTGTTTGTATCCTTCTTATGTTAGATTTTATGTAAAAGGTGTGTATTATTATCAGCAGGGTGATGTCGATGTGTAGTGTCCAGTAACTCGATTTTATGTAGTATCCTAATTAATACAAAAAACTAGCAATCCATAAAAGTGTTGAAGACTGATTACTAAATATTTTGATTATTTGCTTACAATAGATATTACGAAATCCCCAAGAGCACCGTTACCTTATGAAGTTCAATCTAGCGCTCTAAATTGGTATCTACGCATACTACTACAAGTCGACTTGGCGGAACTACAACAATCTAAAAGGTTTTATGTGGAAGATGTTTTTAGTAAAAGCTATGAGAATTGGGAGAATGGGATTTCGAATTAGGTTAATCGACTTATATGAATTCTATGAATATTTTCGCAATCGGATTTCAAGAAAGATGAATTCAGGATTTATGTATTAAACAAGTGAGTGGTCAGTATGGATTAGTGTAGAACTAACAGGAAGTAAATCTTAATGTAGTCGCTTTAAAGAAGGTCTTTGTTTACAAAAAATTCTTTCAACTCTTCACCACTCTATAGAAGGCACAACTTATCATAGTCACAATAAGTGTGCTAAGACCACGATTTTGATATCCGTGAATCAAAATACATTAGTTTTTCCAATGCAGTTCAGGCTTATTGAACTGAAAACACGATTCAGATTAATAATAGAAATTACATATATTAATTAAGTTTAAATCTACGTTTTTCAATTTATACATATGTTCAATGTGAAATGTAAAACCGTATTGCCTCTTTTAAGCTAAAT
>JABASC010004214.1:0-12302 GCA_019776185.1 Plutomurus gul | reverse complement strand
ATTTTTGGATGACGCTTCCATACGCTTTTCCTCCCAAAGCTCTTGACTTGATTTTATGCCCATCTTCCACTACTGCACTCTCCTCTATACACATATTTCCCGAGAAGCAACAGAGTGAGCCAGAGCGCCCGATACATTTTACACTTAAGTGCAATACCGCCCTACTACCGTTGAAATTGCAATACAGTGCTTAATGTACATACGTTCGTACATAGCAACAGTAGGATTTAAAGCTAGGCAATGATCCAACAGCCGACATGACAAAACAGCGGATGCAGTAACACAAGTGAGATAGACAGAAGCACAAAGATGCACAGTAGAAGTTAGACATGACACAACTCATTTGTCGGTAATGAGGGTAGAGAGGGGAAACAGTTGCCGAAGGAGATGCCATGCAAATACAGAACAGCACTCTGCTTATATAACATAACAGTTGAGTAGACGTGATGCTTTTTTGGAATGGAGGATAGGATGCCATGCCAAATGACAATGGGACTACTTACTGCTAAAAGGACATATTATAATATAGATAGAGGCAGTGGAGGGGATAGGAGGGAATAACGGAGTGAAAAAAAATCCGTTGCCTTCACAATGACTGCAAGAGAGTGGAGTGGTTGTAAATAAGTACGCGATTTGTGTGTATTATTTCTATTTGTATTTGCACAACTATTATTTGTATTGTGCTCCCACCCTCTGTAGCTTTTAGAATTCCTCGCAGCAATTCACCATCAACCCGCCAATACTTTACTACAACATCGTATCAAGTCAAGTCAGCAAAACTAAAGTCAATAGGCTTCAGCTCTGTTCCCTTCCAATTGGAAATCAAAAACTTTTGCCTCCAATCATCTGGCTCCTCTGTGCTCCACACACTTCTAATATAGTGGGTAGTAAGTATTAGGAAATTCTACTATGTTAGAATCGAAAGCTTTTCTTTTAATGGCCCCGGCCATTAATAATAATTGTTTCTATATCAGAGCTCAAGCGTACTAGGCTAAATATCTACCGAGCTCCACTCTGCAAGCCCATTTTTCTTCATTGACAGTACACGACAAAGGACAAAGTCAGACCGAGGACAAGTATAGTGCATTCCTTCAAAAAAGCAAAACTCTCTCTAGAACAGTGCCATATCGTACACCATCTACATATATCAACTGTGAGAAAGTGACAACATACATATAAGCAATACACTTTAGTACAATCTACTGTAGAACAGTTACTACTTTATAGTACAGAGTGAATATCTGCATTTATCGTCGTTTATGGGCCAGGCAGTAAATATTTCACATGAAAGTTGCTCATTGTCACATACTTACTGTAGCTTTCATTTCTAATGGACAGAGCAATTGAAGAAGTTTCCTTTCAGTTTTCAGCCTGGCTCAGTGCTGGCCATGCATTTAACGTAGGAGAAAGCCAGTGTGAGTTTGTGGTGTGACCGTGACCGTGCGGACTTGTCCCCTACGGGTGTCGATCGTCATCCTAGCAAGTCTCAAGGAAATTGTTCATAATGTGTCGTCCATCCTCTAGAGGAGTCGCTTACTTGGCGGCCGCCAACTTCATGGCAAGTTCATAAGATATTTTGACATTATATCACACACTTTCACTATTGCTTGTCATATTTAATAGAGGAGAACTCATTGATACAGAGGCTCTCAATCATGCGAGAAGGAGAGATTGGGTGGGAGAGTAGTTGCTTTTGGTTAAAGTGTAGTAGCATATTCCATTGCTGTCCATAATAATTCTTTGTAGCTACTGTTTCATTATTATAACGTTGGTAGTAGATGTGCCTTGAGTGCTGTTGATAGAAGAACAAGAAGAAACTTTGCTGCTACTTCACTTTAAGGCTTATCTATTTCTCTAGTGGGAGCAGCTCTAATGTTATGTAATATAATCTGAAATGGGTAGTGGAAATGAATATGGGAGACTGTTTCTCAAATTTCTCTTCTTTTCTTTAAGGCTCGAGGTCTGATGCTAACGGCAAGCTTCGTCTCGTCCCTTTTCACCTATGAAATGGTAAGACTACCGTATTAACGTGTACGAACAAGAAACGAGCAGACACAAAGGCAATACTAGAACTAAATTGTAGGGATTTTTGAATGTGGGGACAATAATTGGTTTGTACTCAGGGTTCCCTTTGAAATACAAATTAAATTGTTTAAAATGCACGAAATGAAACGATTGTTTTGTAACTAAATGCAAAATTTGATTAAAAGAAAAAATCTTGCTAATTCGAATTTTCTAAATATCAATCCTTGGATCCTAAATCCTTTTCAAAATTATTAATTTATTTAAGACTTACTTTTTAATGCAGCAGAAAAAAAAATTAAGCGGCAGTATACTAAATGACGAAATCAGGAAGTTAATTCCAAGTAATTTATGGGAAAAAATGAATTCGCAGTTTAGCATTATATTCCGTGTCACAATAACAATAATTTATCAGTTAATGATTTTTAAATAATTATACATACTGTATGTAACATCAGTGTGAATATTCTTATCATAGGCAGTGAATGATAGAAGGCATTTGGTTGAGAAGAACATTTTAAAGTCCTCTGTGTCACAATTAATATAATATATGGTTTTTTTCTCAACAATTAAAAGTTTGTTGCAATCTTCATGGACAATGAAATTCTCCTGATATATAAATTTTATATTTCATAATATAGATATATTAAAATAATTTTATACCTACGAAATATTACAAATATTGAATTTTATGTTTATTATTATACCATACTTCGTTGTAATTGATAAATGGATAAAATATTTGCCTCTACCTAATATAATACTCAAATCCAGAGTCTGCACGCTACAATATCTTGTTTAACAGTAATAAATACATTATGGACATACATAGCTAGCTTATATTATTTATACAGTTTAATTCATTATAAAATTGATTAAGTTACATCATATCGCATATCAAATTAAAACATAATTAAAATCACATCAAAATACATGTAAATTTATATAGCAGCCTGGATACAGCAGTCGAAGATAATAGATACATAGTATTGTACACATTAATTATTTCCCCAAAAACTGGCGAAATATAATATTCCACCACTGATATCTCATATACTGCTAATTCCTCGTTTTTGCCTACAGCTGCATTCTTATCATTTATTCTACTGCATTTATTTTCTAATGCCAACCATTTAATTTTACTGCTCATAAAATGGTCCCTTTATTTAAATGTTAACATGTCTTTAGAATTTTTACAACATGGTATATGTACTAATCCATTATGTTACTCTGTTTCTTATTTCGGTCGCAGAATAAAATACATTTCATGCATTCAGTACAGAAATTCTTCTCAAAACCCTGCTTGCAATAGATACTAGTAGTTAACATGTATTGTATTCGTTAGTCTGCTTGTCTCTCTACTTACCGTTATGCAAATCACCAATAGGTAAGTACTTAGTGTCTGAGTATAATAAAGGTGAATGAATGACTGGAAACTGTACAGATGCAGATCTACGCGGCCCACATAGAAACAAAAACGATTCTGTTCTTCCAGTCAGTGTACATGATCCCTGTCTTTGTTCTCGGATGTCTCGTCTTCATGGGCATTGAAAAGGTAAACTAACTACGTTAATGTTCCCTGTCTTCCCATTTAAATATCACAGTGCCACCACCAGCAATCTTTTTCAACATATTTCTTCACATCATTTATTTTCATTATTTTCGCTTTGTTAGCATTTACGATGCATAGCAGTGGAAATTAAAGTGCAGATACTAAATACAAGACATTTCACTCTTTGTGTGTGTTTGCACGTGATGAGATGTAAATGGTGGCTATAAAGAGACTCGTTCTATTACCAGCCCCGTTAAACTTATCTTAATAATGATTGTTTCTATTTATCTGTCCTCTCAACAGGATTCCTTCAATTTGGTGCTGTACCCGACTTTGAGTCTTCTGCTGGTCATTCTGATTCGATACGGAGCTGAATTGTCTCTTGTTATCATCCACTGGGAATACTATGGCTTGACTAAAGCTCCCACAGTTCTCTTTGATTTCTTCGTCGATCTCGCCTTCATCTCTATTCTGCTGCTCTACGTATACTTTTGTCTCACTGGAATGGACAACGAAATGATAAAGAAGGAATCATCAGAACCTCCGCCAGATTATATACCGCTGCCCCCAAGTCCAACGCTCAACAATAATCCTCATCCAGGTCTACATTGGAAATTTCACATCTCTTTATACCCCACAGTGAATACATACTCAATTTGTACTTAAGACTCCCCTTTAAGATCAAGTTTAGTCAAGCGAGGCCTATAATTCCAAGTCCTTCAAAGCACGATACAGCAGACTTTTACCAGAATGTCAGCCTCAGGTTCTCTAATCTCCTACATAGATTATGGTCTACTAATGCGTAAATATTTCATTTCCCGGCCCGTTTGTAGATTTAAGTCGTCTTTACTTGAATATTTTTCTATTAACCACAAGTCACAGAAAATTATGTAACTTAATCCTTCCCTAATGACAAAGTAAATACATGACAAATCCCCTTACCCATTTAAATTGACTACGAACTGTAATCAATTTAATTATGTATATAAACTCTAAACTATTTATTAATTCATGAACAGGGGACAAACTGTTGAGGGCAGAAGAGGGCAGCGCCGGAGCGGAGAAAGTACAACCACAAGTCCAACCACGTTTCCAGTACCCCAGACGTAAACAACCCAGCGAGCAGGAAGAGCGCCCTGCAAAATCTGGTTCCCGTCCCAGTTCTTTCATTTCACTGACATTATCCTCATTGCAAGAGGAAGCGGTGGCAAAAATTCTAGACAATCCTCCAACTCAAATCCCCGCGGAGAAAGAAAGACAGAGAAAAGTTGACGCGGAGACAGCCGCAGCCGCTGCCGTGGAAAACGGCCAAAACGATGACGAAGACGGGACACTCATAGACAACGCTTCTCACGAACCACCCGAAATGATTCCCACTGCACTCATTTCTGATCTTTTCAAAACGACGGCTGTCTAATCTTTTCCACAGCAATTTTAAAACCCAACCACAGAAATGCAATCATCCCTTCATTCAAACGAACGACCGACAACCATTCACTGCTCATGTTCACGTCACATACTGACATTATATAACCTGCTATGTTTTAAAGTGAATGATCAGTTCAACACACAGAACAATAAATAACAGGTCGCATCAACTCACGACACTATGCTCTCTCTATACTTCCAACCACTAGACCACAAGCTACGATAAATTATGTTCAGCGACTGTATTACCTAATTGCAGTTGTTTCGTCGCGGTTTAGCGAGAACGTCCATAATTTATTTCCTGCTGTGATTCCATGTGATCTGATCCAATGTATCCGCTCCGCACTCAAGTTCTTGGACACGAAGCATTTATCTCCATTGCAATCCTCTCTCCCTCTCTCTTCTGACTGTTGTCTTATAATATTATACCTATTATGTACATAGTTAACTTTCCTAGACTCTCTGTATTATTATATTATCAAAACTTATTTACGAACGTACTTAACCACGACACGATACTATAGATAATGTTCCAGACAACGATCGGCAAGTATTCCAAAACGAACCCCTAAGACCTTCTAAAGTAAGTGGCATGAAAATAAATTCCAACTGTGTTTTCTAGCTGGCCACATTCATTACCCTTTACAGGTAGACTAATAACTAATAAGTCAAGTCAGGTGCATAGCAAGTGTTTCGTTTCGTTAACCCGGCACACTGCCAAATGTACATTGCTCTTCTCTCTCTCTCACTTTCACTCTCTCCTGCTAGTTCTCTCTCTCTCTCTCTGTGTGTGTATAGCGATTCTCAGTCAGCGAGAGTCATAATGAATATTGTATGATCCCTTGGGAAAGAGCTCTGCTGCTGAAGCTACACGAGGAATCGGCTGAATTTCCTTTTCAAGTAACTACTTCATAGTAGCACACACACACAGACACACAGTGGTGGTAGCTTCCTAGAACCGAACCAAATCTAACCAACTACCTAAGCTCTCTCTTTAAACTTTCTCCAGTCTAATACTTACATGTACTTATAACAGAGTAGAAACTGGACGTTTTCATTGTAGCCACTATTTCAATACTACAGAGTATGTACAGACGGGTACTTTCACTCACTTCTGCTAGAATAGCTCCGTAAAGTATGTAATGCTGTGCATAACACTGTCTCTAGTATAATATTTTATGGACATGTACGGAAGTACTAGTAGTACATCTGCACACATTACTATATGGCTTAGAGATACACCACACACACATAGGTATACACATTCAGATAGAGAGAGAGAAAGAGGGGAACTGTCTACGTGTTTGAACCAGCCGTACGTTGTGTGTGATGTAATAGGAACGAAAGTCCATTTATCTCATCCATCTTCCACTGCTGGAAAGCTGATTGTGAGCATGGAGAACAGTCGAGCACGGGGATGAGACACATTCATTCTTTGCCATGGCACGCAATATACGGCACATTACGAATATCCATATACATTTACTAGACTTGGATATCACTGCTGTGCTTTCCTTTGGATTTTGGATTAACATTGCCAATAGACTTTTACAGGGCCACAAACTCATCTCCCACAAGGGACAATACTGAGAGACTTTCTTTCTTCTCTCGACTCGATTCAACTCAACCGATCGTCTTCATGCCACATCATCGAGACAAGATAAACTTTTCAAAGGAATACAAGAAATTCCCGAAAGGCTGGCTAAGAGCCTCTCTCAGTGCTCTTAAAGAGGAGAAAAGTGAAAGACGGACGAGCTAGCCCATATTCATCCGTATTTATACACGACGGCAGCAGCCACCGACGCCGCTACCACCGCCCTACCGTATTTGCATAGAGACACATGCAGCCTTGGTGTGTCGTTAGCATACATTAGAGAATTCTTTAACGTAAACTTAAACTGTCCCGTCCCATCTTCTCGACAACAACTTGAACTGTATTGCAAAAGTTGCCTTGATTAGTTTGTCTCTTTCTTTTCATTATGAGGTAGTCGGAGAATGCACGCCAAAGGGACTATTTGGTGCTATTTCTGCTGCTGCTGCCTTGTAATAATTCGCGTGCCTTTATAATACGGTACTCTCTGTCTGTAGTAGAGACAGCGGAGCACGGTGCACTGCCAACGCTAGACGCTAACACAGTCAGCTCTCAGAACTAGAACACAAACTATGGAGCATAACATAACTATAACCAACTTAATGCACTCTCACCACTTTTCTCATCAAAATAAATGACTGTAGGCTGTCTTGGAGAAAGGCGATGGATGGAGCATAGCGAGTCGTCCTCGGACTTGTGCTCCATGCCACACGGCTGCCAGAACCTGCTCGGGTGCGGAGATGACGGAGTGAAAGTGAAAGGTGGTGAGCTGACGAGGGAAGCAGGATCTTATACTCTGGATTCAACTAATTAGCGATGGAGAGATGAGTGGACTCGGGAATAAACAGTGACGCCTATGCATATTATAGTGGCTGAAATAGACATCATGCATACAGCAGTAGAAGTTGCAGAGGCTCGGATACCTTTAGGAGTAACTTACACGTTATAAATACGTACATATATAATTAGTATGAGCACTGTGAGAAGCTGTAAAACAGTCTGGCCCCCTATAAATACTAGATATAGTATTTTAGTAATTCTCGTCTTATTTATGCACCTGTATTCGCCAACTATGTAGTAAAACTGGAATTGACTTGGTGGCCCTCTCTGCCTCTCACTTTCTCTCACTTTCTCTTTACTCTTTCGCCATTCCTTTATTCAGCCGCTGCTAGTGTATGCGTAATAGAGAGATACGAATGTAGAGTAGAGAGAGCTTAGTATTGCTGGATCTGGCTGGCCGTTCATTGGATGCGATGTGGGCGAAGAGCGGAAGCCGAGATGAGAAATTCCATAAATGTTGCAGATGGGAATACAAATAGATTTCTTGGAGACTTTCTCTATTCCCCTTCACGCTCACATCCCGATAAATTCCTTGCAAAGAAAAATGTATGGAACGGATCAATAGGCAGACGAGAAGAAGAAAAATAAGGTACACTTCACCCACCTTCGATAAGAAATACATACGCGTTCAACTACATGAACTACAAGCTGAAGGTTGATGGAAGGAGGAGGACGACGAGGACGAACAGAGAGAGAGAGAGAGTTCCACATTCTGCTCTACGAACCAGATCGACGCTACATGTCAAAGAGCGGGCTTCACAGAATTTACTCGAGCATTCACCTTATACACACATTGAGCTTTGGCTTATTGAAAATATATACAAAACGACTACCTATTTGTAGAATGTCCTATTCGTGCACTTTCTACATTCCCTTTTGATTTGGCCGAGTGGATTCGTGTGTTTCCAGTCGCTTTTGTGCTTATAAACTGAATGTCCACAGATCTGGCCCGTCCATCTCCCACGGCAGGCCACACTTTTCTTCCTTTCAATTGAGTGTGCACAGGAATTTATTACTGAATATTGGCAATCAGCATTTCTGATCGTGACGGATAGATTGGTGTACAGAGACTGGCTCCCTTTCTCCCCTGTCTCTGTTCCCCATTCCAATACCACGTAAGTATAAATGCAAATATTTCTTTACGTGCCTATTGTTCATTTTGCTGAGACTGTGGCACACTGAGAGCAACAGTGGCTTTGGTTTATAAGGTCTGCCAGTAAGTGGTTTGGTACACAGTACCAAGGTCCGCAGCAACGTGTGATTGTTCTGGTGCTGTCTGCAGTGTGGCCCAGGAGAAAGTAGTAAACTGAAATAAATGAACAAACAGATAGGGGAAAGTGTGGGAACGAGTTCATAGGGAAAATTGAGCCTCAACCAAATATTTTCATGGAATCTCTCTACAACATGTGGCAATCTAAATGAAAATTTGCAATGTTATTTGTATCAGTAGCATTAGATTGCTTAGCTTTTTCTCACTGGCGGCTGAATCACATCGGCTGAACGGCAAGCAAACCAAACGAGGCCAAGTCAGGCCAGACCAGTCACCGTCCTATCTGATAGTATTACCTAGCGCTTTCACGTGAAAACCTCCCCAAAGAAATAAAAGGCTAGAAAACAGTTCCCACTAAATCCACGGCTTATGTTCGCTTTCTTTTGCAAGATGAGCAATGGAATTGAGCATTCTATGTATGTATGTACATAGATATGAAAACTTGAGCGCAGATACGTTGACTCAAACTTTAATACTTTCTGGGTCCTATATAGGTTCATATTGCTTTATATAGAGGCGGTAACCCCTTTGCCTTTCCTCTGGTTCCGCATTGCATTATTTAGTTTCCATGTGTTATCCTCAGAGATGAGTTTAGTTCCTAGCTCTTAGATTTATTGAGATTTTGATACGGGGAGTCATGAGACCAGCTATTACCATATAATAATGCAATCCAAATCATACCTACTGCCGAAGTGTGTTGCATAAGTCAAGGGACTACGTACCACGTCACTATAAACAGCAAGTCGGGGCAAACACACTTAAGCAGTGCTTTTGTTGCTCAGTTCACAGTAAGGTAAATATGTACTCGCATTTCACAGTAGAGTGGAGTTTACAAGTGGAGTCTATGCTGGTGTATGTAGTTGAGTCAAGTATTTGAACAAGTGTGGCTGGTGGCTGGTGGTGGTGTGGCTCTGCAGAACAGGACTGGGCTAAAGAAGGCGTCTAATTTATGTACATACTCTATTCTGGGCGCTAATCATGCACAATGAGAAAAAGTGTGCAGAATAGTCTTTTTTACTGTTTTCATAAAATAGAGAATAGAGTGTGTGCAGTGTAGTCCGTGATAGGCACAATGGAGTGGAGCCGTGGATGGAGAAGGTGGGAATAGTAATGACGTCGGTTAAAAAAGATTT
This sequence comes from Plutomurus gul, assembly GCA_019776185.1. NCBI lineage: Eukaryota > Metazoa > Arthropoda > Collembola > Entomobryomorpha > Tomoceridae > Plutomurus > Plutomurus gul. The sequence goes on along the minus strand of JABASC010004214.1, from coordinate 2,466 downwards.
ATGCATTCAAATTACACGGCTTAGCTAAGGCTACGGAAAAAGGTGACTGTGGATGGGAATATAAGAACGGTGGCGTGGGATGCGAATGAATCTTCTGTGATGTGACTACAAAAAGATAAGTAATGAGAGGCGAGAGAGAACAGACTGCTTCCGTTCTTTGCTCTCCTCATCTCTCTCCCATTGCCATGTGTTTAACTGTGTGACTGTTAGTTTGTCCTGTCGTGGTGACGGTGTGCCGTCCGTTCAAAACTTCTCCTCATCCCGTGCTCCCGGTTTTCCTGAATAGAGAAAGTGGGGGGAGGACTAAATGAGTGTAGTGACATGACAGTCACTGGGTTGAACAGTCAAACACAAGACAGCCAAATCTCTAACTAATGAGAAAGTGGATATAGTATGTCACAAGAGTTCGCACTAACATATAAAGGGTACAAAGAGAAAGCAGTGTGGAGAAAGTGACTGTGTGATCTGTTTCGGTGCGGTTCGCCAGACCAAAGTTCTGATGCTCCCCCCTCTCTTACTTTACTTATAATTTTAATAGTCTTGTCGAGTACAGAAAGTATTGGTAGTTATTACAATTTTCTAGGTAGTTTTATGCGAGACGTATAGAAGTTTTAAGTAATGTCTTTGAAAACCAGAGGGAAAAGTAGGAAGACGATTTTCGACTAATTCACTGACTTTTTCTTATCTCACATCCACTTCATTCACATCACAAGAAAAAGTAGAGTAGAAGTGACTTAAAGGAAACCACCATTCTACATAATATCTATATCCATTTAATTAAATCAAGACGAAATTCTCCGCTTTCTCTGACGCTATATGCACTTTTCCCAATTCCTTTCTCTTATTTGCCCGTAAGCCTGTTCAGAGAAGCTATAACGCTTTCCAAGTATTCCCCTGTAGTTCCTCCTATCTCCCTTCCTTCCTCTCTTTCACTCTCGCCTCTCCGAGTCACTCTTGCTTCTTCTCAATTGTAAGAGTGCGTACGACCAAAATATAACTCTGTCCTATTCCATTATGTATTTCGAAATGTGACAAAGCCAAAACTCTCTTTCGTTTAATATCTAAGTTGACCCTAGCTTATTTCTGAATTACAGATGCCATGCCAAGGCTAAGTACACATGGCTTAAGTTGCTTTTAGAACGACGCTTCGCCATTATGTGTAGTGTCTCTGCTTTCAACCTAATGGAGGTGTATTATGAACTCAGTAGCAAACACAATACCCACGCAAGCATATTGCTGTCTGAGTGTTTACATTGTAGCAATGCTTTCTCCATGTATTGTCTCAAGTCATGACTAGTGTTCTAGAAAGACACGGGTATCGTGTGCTAGTGAGTTGTAGTTTCATTTGTTCGCTCGCTTCGCTTTCTCTCTCTCTCTATTCTCCCCTGCCTCTCCAACAACGAGAGACACTTTTTCCAAGTTTCCATAGCACAGCTTAGTTCTCGCTTTCCATGCATTCCTTGAGCTTGTAGGTTATTTCCAGCTACCGTTGATATATCATAGGGACTATTAGTGAACGTCCTTTATGCTCACTTGAGGTTTACAATTGTCATTTTGTGGTCCGAATTGTGGCTCACCTGTCAACTCAAGCTGTTCCCTCTCCTCCTGGCGAACATCCAACTCCAATAACTGCGACTACAAATAATATTGCTATCTGGTGCGGTTGGACCGACCGGCCGTCTCTGCCATATTTTCTCATACCGATATTCCCGTACTTGGTGAAGGGTGACTTTGACTCACGTCACAAATGGAAACAGCCATTTGCTAGGGCAAGGCCGAGTATTATCTTGCCTAGACTGATCTCGGCCCGGGTGTGGTCCACATAGTGTGCAGCTCACATCTAATATTCCATAACCATTCGAATATTTCTCTATACACGTTGTGTGCTTTCTCTCACTTTCTCCATTGGAAGACTGGTACTTCGTTCTGGTGTATGTGTGCAAACGGAAATGAAGACTTTCTCAAACTGGAAGTCATTGTAAGGAAATGTGTGCTGTAATGGGAATGAGTTGTTTAGCAAAAGTTTTAATGCTCATGTTGATGTGAAATTGAATGGCTCCACTATTCTGCAGTCGTTTATATTGAATGATAATAATCGTAGTGTGGCGAACTGCTCGCTCAGTAATAATCATCATTACACACACATACAGACACACATTACAGTGGCAACCCTGTTCCCTGTATAAGAAACTATTCGGCTCATATAATGGAAAAACGACAACTTTGTCCATAAATAGTAGGAGTATATAAATTCCAAAAATGTTTATATTTTCAGCTGCCAAAAAACATTGTGCACAAACAAAATCTCGTACAAAATTGACTGGATGGTGGAAAGCAGCAGACTGTGTTTCTCTTAGGTTCTAGTGACTTAGAACTCCCACCTACCTCTTCTCGGGCCTTTTATTACACGATTACTGTCAATTTTATCTCAATTGTATGCGACGTGGCTACACACATAAACATGTT
>JABASC010004213.1:0-12302 GCA_019776185.1 Plutomurus gul | reverse complement strand
TTTTTCTTTGATTTCCCTGTTGATTCCATTTAGTATTTCTAATGTTTCAATGCAACCATTATAAAAGAGTCAAATTACACTGCACTGATCTCAAAAGAATGCACAAATGATTGAATTTTATCTTCGAGTGAATTCAGCATTGGAAAAAGCCTATCCACATATTTACATAATTTAGTATTCTATAATATTCATCACACTTTACATTTGTCTGTTGCTAAAAACATGCTTTTTTCTCTCTGTGTTGTTGTGTTTGTTAGAATAAAAATATATAGATTTACCAACGACAGTTTACGCACCCGTGTGTTTAAAAAGACTCATTTTCACAACTTTTTCTCATACATTTTTCAATTTGTATTGCTCTATCCAACTATGCTCCAAGTATTAAGTAAGCTAGATGAGCAAAGGTGTGGACACATCGACAGAATACTGTATCCATCGATGAAGCAAAAGAAATGCTGTTTAGTCATGTTAAAGCACGATAACAATATATACAAAAATGCTTGATGGAAGTCTATTTACTAAGCTGTAGAGACATTAGAAGTTTTGCCACGAGAAGAAAAATTTCGCCTGAAGATTTCCTCGAAAAGGGTTTAGTGCGCTATGAGAATGGGAGAAGCCCTAGTTCGTTGTGTTAGCTTAGGTTATGCACTTTACTAGAAACCTGAACGTATCATAAAGTATGATGGTTGATACTCACCATTACGATTATGATGATAGGGCATGCAACATCATTCCCTGAGAGCATGTGGTTACGTATGGAAATTACAGCACTCTGTGCATATAAAACATATTGTAGAGATATAAATATATTCAAAAGTATGATGTGTAGTAAATCCCACCGCCAACACCACCGCATCACATTGTGTCTGATTAGATCGTTGCATCCATGTATACTTCCTCCTTTATTCATGAAATGCTCCGTATCAGAGAACATTGTTAGTGTCACGATTTTCTCCGTTCATTGGCTTCTCTCTGTTGTTTTCATGTTGTAGTGAACCAACTGACAACAAGAATGCGCCATTAGATGCGTAGCTGTAGTATACCAGCAGTGTGACTAACGGCGTCCCAACTCTAATCCACATTTTCCTACAACAGTTCCAGTCTCCCAACTAGGTAGTATATATTTAGCAATTACCATGCAACATCCAACTCATGTGTATGCCTAAATGTACATGTGCATGTGTATCTAAATAATTTTATGTGCTATTTGTTTGTGTACTTACGACCAAACATAAATACATATCAGTACCATACAACAACAGTAATTTATTTGGAGAGTTGCGACGACGAGGTGCACTCACTGCATAAGGAAAACTAAACTTGGTTTCCCAACTATCAGTATCTGTTGCTGACACCCAATGATTCATGAGTCCAACTTGCATCGAACAAATTGAATACATGCGAACCTTATCTGTTGGGCCATGTTAGAAAAGCAGCTCATGGAAATTACGTAATTGCAGGAAGGATTAGATGTAAATAAGGGCATGCCGGATGCTAACAAGATTCTGTAGGTACTTGGGATTCTACATAATGTATTTCGTAGACTCATTCTCTATTATTATTATGCATCACATCCATACCTTAAAACTTGACATAGCCATATATGCAAGAGACACGAAAAGCAAATACGAATGGAAATAAAAGTACTTACAAATAGTTAGCACTTTATAATACGTTTCATCTGAACGTAAGCATTGAAGGCCAAGCAAACTCTGTGAAGCACACATAATGCAAAGCCCATAGCACTGCTGTATGCAATGCGACTGTGTGTCTGTGCACCACAATAGGCGGAAAGAGCTTCTCTCTCAAACAAGCGTGCGTGTAAAGCGAGAGATGTGAAATTTGTGTACTATTGGGTTTGTGTCTCTATTAGATTACCTTTACCTATATACATATCTATTACCAGACAAATAGACTGTAGTAGATTAGACAAGAACCCAACCAAAGGTTGTTGAATCTTACACACATGTGTTTCTGTGTGCACGTATCTGTTTGTGTGTACATTGTATAGTAGGTAACCCAATAGCGATATAGTACAGCACACGTTATAATGTTTATATTTTTGTTTTGCTATCTAATCCACATGCCCATCCAACTTTAAAAAATAACGTTCTATGAAAGTAAAACTGAGACTTTCCTCTCTCTCTCTCTCTCTCTCTAAGCACATCATACAAGTACGCACAAAGAGTGCAAGTAGAACACAAAAGTAGTCAAGCTTAAAATGCAACTCAAAAGGCAGAGTGGAAAAAAGTGAATAGAGGAAAAGGTATGACAGGGCCGAGGAAAATAAGGCAGGCCAACAAACATATTTCTTTCTTCTTTCAGGAGAGAAGGTGTATATAGTAGTGTTAGGAGCAGGCTAAACGAAAGCAAAGCTTCATCATCGTCGTCATCATCATCAGCACATCACCAGAGTCTTCCAGAGACACACACAGAGAGCTATGCTACGAGGAGGAAGACGATAGCAACAATGTGCAGGAAAACACAACAGAACACATGGATCTTCTTTCTTTGGGTTAACCGTCGTTCTATCTTCTACTCCACTATAGAGGCTAGGTAGCGACTATTATATAATCTTTTCATACAAGACAAGACACTTGTAAGACAACGCGGAGAGCGAAGTGAAGTAGAGCCCAGCAATGCAGTATTGCTGTAGTATTGCGGAGAGAAGACGCGGAATAGCGGAGCCCCTTAACTTGAGACGTTAGTCGACAAAGTGATGTGCGCTGAAACTCAACCCCTCGCTTCTCAGCAGATCCAGGCAGACGAACGAGACATGAACACAGAGTCAATGTCAATAGTTGACTGTGCTCTCTCTAATCTACTGCTTCTACCAGGGAAATGACCGGGAAACACCATTCTTAACGCGAAATAATTACTCAAGTTTTTCTTACGCAATTTTCATATAGTCACGACATAAAGAGAAATTAAAGGCCAGGCCACGACACAGGCAAGGCCAGCGCAGAAGGTGCGTGGACTAGACGGTGTGTAAAGCCAACGATCGGGCCTACTACTCCAGTGCAATCCAGTGCTGAACATTGAGAGAAGGAAAAATGTGGCTATTGAGTTTTAAAAGTAAAATTGTCATTTTCCTGTGTCTTTTTCTATGGGATTGGGAGTACACTCTCGGGAGACATCATCAGCAGGGACGTAAGTTGAAACTTTTATGTTTTTTGTTTGAATTTCTCTTGGCTTTCTTCCTAAGATGTAATCTGTAAGCAGACGCATGCACTAAACTCATGTTAGTCAATGTAGTGTACTAGGCTGACAGAGAAAAAACATAAAGAGAAACGACATGTGTGTCTCAGTGTGTGTGTGTGTGTTTGTGGATAGTTGCTTGGAGGTAGGTACACCCTCTAGAAAAATCCTGTCATTTGTGTACCATTCCAATAATAAAACAAACACACCTGTAAAAAAATTCATGTGAGGAATGTGTATTAGAGCGAGGTAAATGCTACGCATTGCTTGTAGTCATAGATCTTTCAAATGATAATACAAGAGTCGATCGTGTGCCAAGCGCCTATATGATAACTGCATGTTTGTATTGCCTTGTTATTAAATTCCTTTAATAAATCTTCTTTGGTTCGGATTTCATTGCAGCTGCTGTTGATTTAATGACATGGGGGAAGCTGCAAACGAAACGGGATATTTACTTGGCAGACTATCCTCAGCAAAAAGCTCTCGTTGTTCTCATTGTGAATGACACCCCGTGGACAAGAAGAGGACTGGAGCCACTGGCGGGGAAATTTTCAGTAATTGCTCCTCCAGAGTATGGGGTTATGGCTGTGATTCAAGTTCTAAATCTGAGAGTGGGTTATTCCACGTCAGAATGTCGGGATTATATCAGAGTATGAGATTTTTCAAAAATACGTTAAATATTTTTGGTCAGATTTTTGGCACAGATTGACAAATTTTTATGTTTTTTTGAGACAGTTTCATGAAATCAACTCGACGATTAGTTCGCCAGTGATTTGTGGGCAACTGAAGAAAGAAAGCAAAAGTTTCATCCCGGAGAAAATAGTGGGGTAATATTTTATTCGCTAAAATGTTAGCAGTGTGCATAATTAATTCATAGTTCCTTATTTTGTAAATATATGTGCGTATTACTTGTGGTGAGTTATCTTGTCACTTTCTCTTGTGAGATATTTTCATTTCGCTTCAATCTTTTCTCCCCAAGCTTCCTTGTGTGAAAGAAAAGTTGTGTGGTTTATCTTTGGTAATTTCTTATATTCGAAGCCCTCGAGTTTTTCACAGCCCCAAGGGTAAAATAAGCGTCCAGTATATCTCCGAGGGAGGTGACGAGCCAGAAGAGTGGGAGGAAAGTACACAGATGCTTTATCACATTGTCGAAATTGTGTTCACTTCTTATAAAGGTACGACTGGGCCATAAAAACGGAATAAAATAAACATAAATCGTGACTTGATAAACTTTTATTGTTTTTGTGCTGCGAACACCTTGTAGCCTGTGATAAATCGGGGGAAGATGAAACGACCAACATAAATTATAGCGCAGTCACTCGGTGTGGAGATAAATGTATATCATCCACAGTACTTTGCGATGAAGCAATTAATTGTGGATTCGAAGAAGATTTCGCTAATGATGAAATGAATTGTGTTCAAAGCTCGGAGGGAGGGGAGCAAGATGGAGAGAACGAATCTAAACTCCCCTTTCTCCTACAACTCTATCTTGGAGCTGGAATTTTTGTTGTGCTACTGCTAGTTGTTGCAGCGTATCACCATCAGAGAACTGTGAGAAGGCTGAAAAATATACCTCATAATTAAGGACGTGTAGTGAACGCAACGTAATGTTTTCATAATATTGATGGGAGGGAGTAATGTACGAATACGAAATTCAATTGTAACTACATTCGAATTTATAGGAATGAATAACATTAAAAAATTGTAAAAATGCTTTTTCTAGAAGAAGTGAATTATTAGGAGTGTAGTTAGTACAGCGCACTGTATATCGCTTTCATACTTAACCTTAATGCATCTCGTTATAATATATTACCTACCTCTGTTAAAATATGCAATAGTTTACATGGACAAAATTGTTATTCCGATGTTAATAATAATTAGATAATTATTTAAATTTACTATAACCAGTATCTCATAACAAGACTGACACATCATTTGTTTCACTAACGACAAGCGAGAAATGTAGGCGAGATGAGTTATTCTAAAAAGAATGTACCACACCACAAAGTATAAATATGTAACAGGTACAAAGTAAAGGAGATCTAAATGTGCTACATGATAATAATGTTCGGGTCAATCTCGGCTTTCTCAAATGATTTTCCGTGAATTTATGTGCTATTTGTGGATATGTAGCGCAGTTCAAAAACATGTTCGGTTCAGATAACGACTAAATAATGAATTTCCCCTGTCGATTGTGAATAAATAAATACTGAAAATCCTGAATATGCATGCCAGATAACAAAAATTAACTTTCTTTTTAATCCTTAGATACAGGTAATGCTAAAAACATTGGATAGAACCACACAAATAAAAATAGCACATGGCGCGTGTTATACAATCCCTTATTTAGAAATGAGTTGAATGAAATCTGCTGGCTTTTAAGAATAGCGTAGAGCAAGAGAGAGAGAGAGCGATTTCATGCAGAAATGCATGCAGAGCTTATGTGCTATGTATGAATGAATCACCTAAATAATAATTCTGAATTTAAATTTAAAAAATCAAAATCGTTATGAATGGTGCTGTACCATGCCCCTCAACGTGGCAAGAAAAATGAGAGACTGAGAGATGAGAGATTAATATTACTGCACTTTATCTACCACGTATAAAAATTCTGATATTTGCGGAAAAGCAGGATTATTTTGTGTATTTACCATGTTTACTATCATTAATGCATTATGAATCAATGCCGCAATTTTTCTTGAGATAGTAATACCAGAAATTACTCTATTTTTAAGGAAGATTTTAAGAACGTTATTTACTGTTGTAAGTTGTTTATTTTTAAATCAAACCATTGTGGATTTACTAAACCACAACTGGTCATTTTCTCATCGACTAGACTTTCTTGCCTTCAGCACTGCTTCTCTTTTATTGTAGCACACACAATTATAGTTGCACTTTTGTAGACAGAATATGCGCTAATACCGCATTATGCAATATATTTATTTGTCTGACCGTCTGGTAAATTCATCAAGACGTTCCGGTTCCTACTATTTACTTGCGCAAACAATGCACATTTGCTGATTGAGCCATGAACTTTAACATGAATATATTCGTTTTATACAAAAAGCCAGAAAACTATATTATGCACACAATGATTTTAGAGGAAAATTAATCTTGCTGTCTGAAGTAAACACATATATATCTATAATAATTGGTTATAACTGGAGGTATAAAATAAAATATACATTTACACGTATTACTTAGAGTTTGCGAAGAGTTCTGCTACTAATATTGTTTTTTAGCAAGAATAGAAGCGGAAGAAATTCTTTGATTTTGTAAAAGTCTGTGTACACCAAACAGTTAAGATTTTCGGCCGTTCTCTAAATGGATGCAAACCTTACAGATACTGAAGTTATTGTGTCGTCTCAACCAACAAAAAGTATTAAGCTCTTAGCGGACAAAATTCTTAAATGGAGCAGACAAAGGGTAAGGAGAATTAGACTGATTCTTACATATATCATAAGGGTTATAAGTGTGACATGATTTCTTGATATATATGAAAATATTTTAGAAAAGGCAATCAATCTTTGTGAAAGAACCTATTGTAATGTAAATATACTTTGAAATTACATAACTAATTTGTTGAGAGATGGAATCAGTATTATAATTTGACATATTTAATTTTACAATTTTTCAGTTTATTATCTTTTTACAATCACTTGTGTGCTCAGGCTGATATATACATGTTTTGAATTCTGGTCGATCTTGATTTTAAACTTGTAGCAAACATTTCTATTTCACAATTTAAGGAATATAATGAGAAAAACGAAGAAAAACTATGTAGGAGAATCGCAGATTTTGTGAGTGGGGGTATTAGTGGCGAAAACGTACTGTGTGAATCCTAAGGACTAATACCACGTAAAAATATCACATTTCAAGTTATGTAGCATTGAGTATTATCATTTCAACTTGTACTTATTCATTCAAGGCACAGAGCTTCAGCCTTGATATTCACCTGTTGTAATTGTATATTATTCCTGGTAATGCTCAGACTGTTAATCGATTAAATGTCAGACTACAGAGTTCCTACTCTTGTAGAATGGTGCAGACACCTCCATTCAAGCAGAATTCTGATTCGCATTGTATGCTAATAATAGCCACGGACTAAAATTCTAGTGTTTCATGAAGTGTTTAAATGAATGAGACTACCAGCCCACATTCTCTTTCACATTCATTGTGCTGAAACAGTAAAGTTAGAGGCGAAGTTATGGAAATATATATCACACCATTCATCTGCAGACATTTAATAATGAGGGTTTTCATCAGTAAAATAATAGGTTACAGATGAGACGAGCTATTCAGGATTGTGCAGAATAGAAATTGTGAACCTCCTACTATTTCTCGAATTTTCATGCAGAATTTCGGGGTTCATGGAACTACATACAGTGGTCTAAATGACTGTATTTAACACTATATTTAAAAATTAATGTTCTCAATAGCTAACAAAGTAATGCTAAAGTTAGGTTAGGATGCTCCCATTTAAATATAATACTCATTTTATTTGTTGCACTGACCAAAGTCCAACAATGTCTAAATGTTCAATATTGCATTCGTATACATTGTTAGATTGTTAGTTGCAGTTATGTCTCCTTCGATGATATTTCTCGAATTCGTTTAGTCATGATAACTTTAAGTAACTCTCACCTTCCTGGGAGATGTTCTGCTTGTGACATAAATATCTGTTGTATCGTATCAGTAACCTAATTAAAACTGTTTGTTCGCCCTATATTTAGCAGCTAAAGTGTTCTCCATGAACAACTTCAGTTACAATTCATAAACCGCAAGGTACATATTATTAATACAAGGTGCTTACTAATAACTGCATGTAATTTGATGTTGAAATTTGAAGGTTGAGATATATATCGCATGAACCTGACCTGAAACTGTTCCAGTTTTCAATTCTCGCGTACAACAAGTGGGAATACGAGTATTTGCTAAAAGGTTCGTCTTTGTCTTAAAACTTGGACAATTAACTATCTATTCCTTCAATTAGCCAAGCGTACGACAAAGTAAAAATTGAAATGAACAAGAATTCTTTATTCTTTTAAACACTTCCCGCTCTTATAGTTGACAGTCGTCTCTAGTGTAGACTACGGACGGTTGTATTTCATTGTCATTTCTTAAGATCATGAAAATGGATTTGGAAAATCGATTGGACACACAACAACAAGATCCATGGAAAAGGAGAAAAACGATACGAGCTATTTCGATTATTGACACGGTATAAAATAAATTTTTTGCTATTACTTTCCCCAGCCTCAATCATTTGTTTTCACTTATTGACCGGAGTACAATTCCCCAGTAAATTATCTCATTTTAGATGTTCGGTGTGGCACTAGTAGCTCTTTATACATATAAAATAATATTCTTGGATCCAATCAGCAAACAATGTGAAGGCGAAATTTGTACAACAATAGAACACCCTTTTCCAGGAGGAAGTTACAGTAAATTACAGTATTTTCAAAATCCAGATATTAATACATATTTGCTTTTATTAACAAATCATACGTATTATAATTGTTTACAGTGAGAATCGTTACTGTTCTGAGTTTAATGCTTTTAATATCCGTCAACTGTGTTCAAATACATTATGCTATCAGGATACTCAATGCAGTTACCCAAGTAATTTTGAATTTTTCAATAATTTTAATGTTATTTGAAATGTGTTATTCGTTGATTCAATGCTTTTGTAAAATCAAGGACCCTTTAGATGCATCGGCGTGTCGAGACAAATGTAAAGGGTGGCTCGCAGCGACCAAACCTATATTCGTGTTGTTCTGCATAAAATTCATGTTCTCAATTTTGTTTATACTCGTCTCTGGAAATGATAAGAATGTTTTCATGATCGTTTTCACTGGACTCACCATTTCAGAATGGATATTCAAGTTGTTTGCCTTTTACTATGTGCATGGTTTCATAAAGGACCTAAAAGAACATTTAAAATATCAGACCACAATCTCAACTATAAATTGTTTCACTGTCTCTAATGGAGTGGTGAACCCCATTTATTCCATAAAGAGTGATTTTTAACAGCAGTAATACGTAGTAATTATTAAGTGGTAGCTTTCATCACGTGTTTGTAATACACATAGATATCTGTATCTGCTTATTGTTCATGTTTTTATTTGTAATTAATATTCTGTCACATCTTCAAAATCCACAATGCACTATTGGTTGAGAATAATACCAAGTTTCATGGTTTCTTTGGTCATTACTTAGCTTCACAATTGCACCTAAAGTGAAAGTAACACTGTACTTGGTAAAGAACAGTGAAAATGTGTTTTCATTGTTTAAAAAAGTGCTAACAATGAAAATGCATTTATCTGCCTTCCAAGGCTCTTTTGTTTATATCCACGTGTCTACAGTGAAATAATTACAAACAATCCAGGTTTGAATGAAGGGTACTTTTATAGTGAGGATGATCGGGTGATCGGATGCACTAATGCTCTTGTTATTTCAATTCAACACACAAACACGGTTATCTTCAATCAGCACTCTCCATATCCTGTGATAAATGCCAACTTGACCTGAATTCAATAGTAATAAGCACAGATAACTTTTTGAATTTTGTTCCATATAAGTGCTTATCAGCCTAAAGCAATAACTGCATAATAAACCACACTAATTAAACCTTAGAAGTGGTTTGTCATTGCTCTTTCAAGAGGACCGCAACTGCACTTTGCATGGAAAATTAACCCTTTCCCCATATTTAATTCAGCTCAATTTTATTAGTCTAGCAATCGTACCTTATTTGTCTGTTTTCCTTCTTCGTCATCGACTTAATTTTTCCATCATCCCATATTAAGACACAGCCATCCACAAGTTTATTGCTGTCGCGGGGCATCTCACTCGACCTAACCAAATCAAGACTGGAAATTTTAATTAATTAATAACCAACAATGACTAGACAGCAGAACCCATGGTCAAGAAAAAAACTAATTACTATTATTAGCTTTGTTGATACTGTAAGTGGAAAATGATAAACTGTGAGTCAATTCTTGTGTGTACTAAATCAAATTAAATACTGTTGTCTGTTGCAATATGCATTACTGCAAGTGTGTTATGAATCAGTCAAGCTTATTTATAATAATATTTACAAGCTATTAATTAAAAAAAAACATTTTTCCTTCTCAGAAATATCACCATATAAAATATAACTATTAATTTGTAGAGCTTCGGTCTGGCTGCACTTGGAATTTATTTCTACATCCTTCTCGGGTGGTATGAATTTCTCGAAATTCCGGTCGATGCTGAGATTGCTGCTGGTGGTTTATACAGTAAGTTAAGCGTATGTATAATAGCTAAAGGAATTATCTATTCCTCAAGCGATGCATCTAAATTCATTTCACCAATGAATTCCATCTTGAATACAAATGCACTTGAAGTAAATATTTTAGTCTCATATTCATATTGGTATATAAAAACTAGAAAATTTTAAAATGACAAGCAAAAAATTCAAATCTTCCATTGTGTTTTACAGTTGGCATAGTTCAAAGTTTGAACTCGGGGTTTCTGGTTTTTGTGAACTGTATGCAAAGTGCTTTCGCTGCGATCCTGTTTTCAAACTTGATTAAGGTGGGTGTTTATATATCTTGTCTTACATTTATTTCTATCGTAGAGCGCAGTGGGCACAGGATGATACAACAGTCACAGTTCAGTTGACACTCTGAAATCTCCCCATGCGCTCACAAAGTGCTAACGAGCAAAACAAATTCTAGTATAAGCTTATACGCTCAGCCAGGTTTTCTATAAAAGCTGTTCTGTTTCCTAGTACATTCATAACATAGTACTTATAAGTAGTAGAAATAAAAATGTGAATTTATTCCGAGTGAGAGTAATAAATGCAGACACAAACATGCATATTATGCTTACACGTACGCACACTAACAAAGCCAAGAAGAAATGCAGTGCAATAATATAGCACTCGTAAATACGAATGTTTATTCAGATGTATGTGTTATTCTCCTTACCAGCTAATTACGAAGCATAGTAAATATTTATATCTTCTCGTTACTCTTCCAGAGAAATCCGGATCTGTGTCGCTGCAGCCAAAATGCCACCTCTTGGCTGCAACTGACCAAAACAATTTACGTGCTCATCTGGATGAAAATTGTACTCATCGTTATCTACTCATTTTTCCCGCCAATTGTAAAAAATACCATTTCAGAAGAGACTGCAAATGAATTCGCAAATGTCAAATTGAATGTAAAATTTGCGGCCAAAATATTAGTAATTGCAGAATGGGCTTTTAAGCCAGTAGCTATTTACTTTATGGAGAAATTAATTGAAGATTTGAATAGATACCCCTCCCCTCTCTCTAATCACATTACCACCACTGGCTCGAATTCGTATCGTAGTAGAAGGAATGGGAACAATAAGAGCACCCAGGATTTCCAATCAAACCTGTTCGTGATAGAGTGCAATAATTATCGTTCGTTAAGGCCAACCCCAGGAGCTTCTGGTCACAGCGCACAAACAATTCACCACTTGGCTGACGAAAAGCGTCAAGATGTTGATTTTGCTGATATGAACCGTCTGCATCATTCTGGCTATGCACAGAATTCACAAGACATTTACATAATACCTTCGGTAGACACACCTGCTGTAAAATTTACTGCCTCAACTCATGCTGCTGTCAATTCTATCTCTCCATCGTCCTCTGTGCCCTTAACTCACCATGTGTAAATAAGTTAGTTCCAGATAACGAAAACTACCTACTTATTATCGCGTGTCCTTTTTGCGCATTGTTTTCTTGGCGATGAACAATCACTTAAAATATCTCATATAAGTATTTAATGTAGAAAAATCACAGGAATCCAATCCACCTTAGCAAGTGTTCTCAAGTTTATACCTCAACCACCAGTAGCAGCATTGTATTCTGTGTGGCGGACTTCACTTTAACAAAAAATAATCGTCTTCAGTATGATAAATCTGTGCAAATGTTTACATAATTTGTTTAACTTTATGTTGATACATTCAACTTTCTGTATTATCATTCGAGTCATAGATTTCATTGTTTTTTCATTTCTATTGTACCATTGTGCACCAAAAATGTGCACTGTAATTGTAAGCCACGTTGAAATTCCACCATTAACATCACTTTG
>JABASC010004212.1:0-12303 GCA_019776185.1 Plutomurus gul | reverse complement strand
TGTACTTTTCTAGTGTGCAATTTTATTATCTATTGAAATGCACCGTTTTATATTGGAATGAGGAACTTCCAGCTTATCACTTATCAAACAAAGTTCAAAGTGAAAGCACACCGTTACTGTTACAAATGGTGGAATTCAATATTATATATGATAGATATACTGGGATGATGAATTCCAAGTAGAACTTTCAAGCGAGTATAGTCAGTGCACTTCTACCGAATAATCACATTTTGAACTGAAACCACGTGCTGTCATATGTATTTTTATAAATATATACTGTTTTTTTAAATTAATAAGTAGCAATGATTATTGACATTTGGTGTTGATGAACTGATAACGTGAGCAGTAACATGCTCGGTTGCTCCACACTTCACACTAATTGTAAGTGAAAGGAATGAGCTTTCCTCCCTGTTTTGACACAGAGAATATGAAAGCGAAAGACAGTTACACTACCGTATTGTTACCACCGAGTGTATATAATGGCAGTTTTTATACTGGAATAATGTAACAGCAGTATGCTTTGTTGTTTCAGCGAACAACAAATGTGTGTCAAGGTAAGGATTTTTGGTCATAGTCCGGATGTAAGTGTATGCAAAATAAATAAATACTGACAACTTCGTATCGTAAATAGTAGTACAGTTATGCAATTCTTAGGGTTAATGTCTAATGTGTTAAATCACAGGTTATGTACTCTAATTGTGTGTGGCTGCCCATTCTGTTTACTGTACGAATCCGTGAATAGAACTTTTGTGCACATTTGCGCGGAGTGAAAAATTCGGTAACCGTTCTCGTGTCCCATCAGAAATAGAACTAGAACGAATGGTTTGTACCTATGTCGACAGATTCACACAACTAAAAATACTCGTGCGTGGTGGCCGCTTCAGAATGTTTGACCGAAATTGGTGGATTTGGAATTCATTGGCTTCCGGCTGTTTGGAGTTCCTGGAGTGAGTTGGACAGGGAAAAATTGATGTAATATATCTTGTGCAAAGAAAAAGTTTTTTACTTTCTTTGCCTATTCTAATAAAAGTCGCTGCCTATAGCAGGATAATAAAGGTGTAACTCGACATTAGTAGGAAATTACTGGAAAATGCATAGGAGAAATCTTATTGGCACGACCAACACACAGTCTGTAATTCCCATGACTTGCTTTGCTAAAGTTTTGGTTTAGTCTTGTCTTTAGATGAACTCTGGACAAGTAGGATAGGAATAGCTTTGCATTTGAAGACAGTAAGTGTATCCACGCAGCTACCTATAGACTCCTAACCTCGGATCTTTGTAACGTTGAGGAGAGTGTTTGTCTATGGTGGTATCCTGGTATCAGGTGACCAACTTTTTTGATACCTATAGAGGTACGTAGTTTACCACGGCTTTCTCCATTTGTTGAACAAATGCTTCCAGTGCCTCTCGGTACAAATATTTATTTAATGCTTTTGAAACTGACATACTCTACATTTATTATTATTAAATTTTAAAATACAACAGAATTATCAAGTATATGAATTTAGTGTACATATATATAGTTGAAACGTACATAATTGCTAAGTTGTGTATGTGTTTTGATTTTTAGTAAGGATGAGACGGATGAATTTTGTCCTAATAGTCTATTTAAAATACACTTTATGAAATCATTGAGACGTATTCAATATTGTCTTTATAAGGCTGTTATAAAAACGGAAATTTTTTAATAACTATACTTTTTATTATATCTCAGAGATATAATTATTCGTGAATTGGTACTGGTAACAAAGTTTTGTCAAAAATTGAATAATACGATTTTTGAAGGAGTTAGTGGTATCATGGTTTGCCGTACAAATATGATTGATGTACTCATAACCCGTGTGAACTTAACCTTTACAATAGTTGGTTTTGCACACGAGTCGAGTCCTTTTGAGTGAGCAGGTGAATCATTCAATTACACAATGAAACTGTGGGTGGATATATGCATAAATCTATTATCAATTATGTCATGTGTTATTATAGTATTATTGCGTAGCTTAATAACGCGTTAAATCCTCATTAAATGTTTCGCCAAATCGAAGTTGAGCAACACCAATGGTGAAGTGAATGTCCTTGGGGTTTGTAAGTGAAGAATAACAATACAATAATTTAGCTTAGTTGACCAAAGCAAAAGTACAAAAATTAAATTGTTCCCTGCTGAAGATTCATTGAAAATATAAGAATAAAGTTAAAATAATTTTATATTAAAATTAATTTTCCACATTTGTACCAATCTGTCTGTACATGTGTGTACTAGAGTAGAATGTAGACTACTACATGTTACATACCACTTGAGAACATGAGTGAGAGATGAGATCATGCGACTTGCGGCGGTGGATAAATCCAACTGAGAATATGATAGAAAAGGGAAGCAGCAGCATATTATACTTACACCTCATGTGAAATGTGTGTACGGTTATCTTCACTTATTAACAAAGTTTTTTCGAAGATGAAGTGGTTCCTTTAGCACAATTCGTCAACTATATATGTATAATTTGGTATAATTTGAATATATTAGGTGAGTATTTTTAATAGAATTTTCATTTCCAAAACAATCAGCAAGAGTGTCACATATTCACGTACGAAGTGTTTATTTACAAACACGTTGAAGGGCGAAACACTGTCAATCGTACTATTGTACATGCCAATAAAAGAGAGGGACAGGGAAGGAGCAGCAAGCTGAGGGAAAGTTATATACCGTGATTCCATGTATAAAATAGTATATATACAATATTTTCTATATAGACTATATAATCTGTTTATATATATTGTGAGGAAGAGACGGCAACGCTGTTACTTGCATTGGCTATTTTGCTGCGATAAGAGAATGAGGAATAAAGAGAGAGCTAAATCGTAGAGAGCTAAAGAGATGTGGCAATGGACTAATACAATACGTTTGCGCCGTGTAGCAGCGGAATCTCACAGGCAGCAGCAGTCAGTCAGTTCATCTGGTTTTGGTGGTCGCGAAGATTTTGTTAGCTCCGCTGCCCTGGCCTGGCCGATTTACTTTACAACATTTCAGTTCAGTTTGCGTTACAACTTTAAGGGAAAGGGAATCGTCTGTTGAATTGAAGCCGTCGAGCGTCTTGTTCACATCTTTGAGCAGATCATTGGAAGAAATATTACCTGAAATTATATTGAGCAAACAAGGTGAAGTTAAGTTACACTATCATAAGATAGTTATTGAAAATCTTTACAACTTTACAAGTCCAACAATCATCACAAAACAACACCAAATGGCCTTCGTCCGCATTCAGCCTGCCCGACGACAAACTACATATTTTCCCAGGGAATATCTGGAATTCGGTGATATTTTTCGACCCCAATACCCGATATTTGTATTAATGTGGTGAGGTAACCTGAAGAAGAGAGATTTCAATTTTGAAAATTCTTCACCTCTAAAGCAAAAATACCACAGAAAAAGGAAATGAGATTAATTGTGGGCTTTAGCCCAATGTACGGTACAAGAATTTTGGGCTATGCATTAGTTGTTTGGAAAAGCGAGCTGAAATTACTTTATCAGAGCATCGGCAGATTCGATTCAACATCGTATTTGTAAGTTAAAAAGTCAAGTCTATCTATCAACAACATAACATTCACATTGCCAGCACTTGCTATACTTTGGTAGTTCTCCTGTTCGCTCTTTCGTGTTGTGTTGTTAATTTGGTCGAGGAAAATTGCAGCAGACAGCAGAGAGAAGAAAAGTGTACTGTAGCAGAAACAAAAAGTGGCGTGGAAGAACCCGCCCCCTGGAGTTGCCACTCAGAAGTCTGCTCCTAAAACTTCAAATCGATTTAACAGCGCGAGACGAAAGTGAATCCGGAACCCGGGTTTCTATTAGAGTCGTTTAGGAATGTCTACACAAAGCTCTGGTGTCCCTGTTGTTGAAAAGGCTGAAGTTCACACGGACTCTATTCAACAGCATGTTCACACACAACCCATTGATTTAGCTCCCAGAGCGTCTTCCGTCGTTCAGTTAAGGGCTGTTGGACCCTTTAGTACTTTGGCTCATGGGACAATTACTGCAAAAACGGCTGTTGGTGGAGGGCCAAATGTCAGTGGAATTGCCACTGTTGGCACACCAACGTCTATTATAAGTGTAAATCGAAATACTCCTTTAACCATTTTACCTGCCAGATCCGTTGGGGCTCCTGGTACACCTATTCAGGGAATATCAAGGTATCAAATTGCTAGGGTAGGAAATGTACGATCCGCAAATCTCGCTGGTGGTCAACAACCAGCGTCTATTACCGTCACGCCAATACAAGCCTCAAAGTAAGTGACTGTTAAGAAAAATATGCTTGAAAATTTATTAAAGTATGTAAGTATACTAAACTATACATGTTTAAAGCTACCTGGGTATTTCATATAACTTTTACACTTGTATTTACAACGACAAACTTGTCAGTCCCTATGCTTATAACATTGTCGTCATGGTGATTTACAAGTTTTTCGTTGTAAATACAAGTGTAAAAGTTATATGAAATACGGGTGTATGTAACGTGTAGAATAAAAGTATTGTTTTGACAGTTTTAGATTGACGGGAGCAACGGTTAATAATGGATCATGGATTCAAGCTGGAAGCGGTGCACAGGGCTCCTACACACCAATAAGAGCCACAACCATTACTGTTGGAACAAGAGCTGTACGCAACGATGGCAAAATGATTCATATTCCTCAGCAAGGGTCGGTCCAACATTTAACTCAGCTGCAAATGGTGGACAGCAAAATGTCCATGTTGAAACCGTCATTGACAGCAACGCCCATTGTCAACTTAAGGGCAGGTTCCATTCATCCCCATCCCCAAGGAGGTACAACTGCCCTTGCTCCATTTACAATCAGAGCAACAAATCTTAACCTTCCAACCATCCAACAAAGACCACCTTTATCTATTACGAATGCCGTCGCCCCGTGAGTATTCAAATATTATTATTATAAGCACATTTAGTCATTTTCTAATCGGGAAACTTCACCGTTTTTAGAAAGGCAAATCTAATGGTCGTTTATCACGTAATTTACAGTTAAAAAGTTCAGAGTTGGCACTGGCTACAGTTACAACGCATCTCTGTTCTGCTCCACTGAACCAATTGCCTCTAAATTGTGATTTTTTACATAGAAACACTGTGCACTCGAAGGTGTGGATTGGGGATAATCATTTTCTTGACAAAAAAAAAGGATTTTAAATTTTTTCATGAAGATAATTAATTGATGTTTGTCATTTTATAATTTCCATTCACTTACAGCAAAGTGTTGACTATGACCAAGGTTTGCGATGCGCAAAGTGCTTAATATCCCTTCATGCACCTTGACTATGACTATGTTGATTCCCTAAACTTCATAGAATAACGCTGCTTTTCTGCTGTGTATATCTATACAGCAGAAAAGCAGCGTTATTCTATGCCTAAACTTGAACCACGTGGTGAAGCTTTCAAATACAGTGAATTCCCCGATGCTGCAAACTACATTTGTTGCTATTTTATTTTTATTTATTTTTATTTATTTATTTTATGGTTGAATGAAAGTGAGAGTACAAGCAAAACAGGTCTGCTCATCTTGAGCCATTGTTTTAAGATGTTATTTTTTTCCTTTTTTTGTGTTTTTTTAGGAATCTGCAAAAGGTGATAACTCAACCACCCCACGGCACCAACCTTCATGTAATAAATGCCCAAAAACTTCCACATGCAATACAAACTCTCACACCGATGCCTAGGTTGTGTTTAACACTGTCTACTAATGGTAAGGGTACGGAATCGATACTGTTTTTCGCTAATATAGTGACTTGGCCTTATGATTCAGAAAAGCGTCTAACTGTGTCGTATGTTTGGTTTCTACAGCAAATCTAACTCCAAGCAATAGTTCTCCAGTGGTTGCCGTGGCTTCAAGACAAGGTGGAACCAGTTTGATTATGACCCCGTCGTCCCTAAACGCTTCATCACATACAGGAAACACAATTCCAATTGGAACGAAAGTATTTCCAGTTACCCGAGATGGCTCACCTTTAGTGGACACTATTTTTGCCCAACAAACTTCGCACACTGCGTCAGGGGTGATGGTAAGCGCCGTAACGGGAACAACAACTCATACGACAGTTACAACTCATTCGGGTCCAACGAGTGTTGTTTTAGCTGCCGCTCATCCTGCTACTCAGTCCGGTATCCTAGCACCACATGGACAACCCCATCCCCACCACCACCTAGTCCAAGTTCATGGACCGATAAGTGTGAATTCGACAAGCACCGCCAATGCAGCTGTTTCAATAGGAAACTCTCTGCATACATCAAGTGTTACACCTGGAACTATAACATCAGGCTATTTTGTAGAGAAAGCTATTTTACAACCACATCTCCAGCAACAACCAAGGCCGATTACCTTCGAAAAGAGAACCGACGGTAAGGGCATGGTAACAGGCTCGATGATTCTTACGACCCAACATCCAAACCAACAAACAACACCTGGGCAAAGTGGGACTGTGACTATTCCACTTACTCATGGCTTTGCCCATCCGATTCAAATTCCTCATACCCCGGGAGCTCAAACGCATGCAATGCAGCACGGACCTGCCCATACACAAATATTAACATCATTGACGACGAGTCAAAACCAACAAATACCTGCATCAATTTCAATGATTACCCCTATTTCAACGTCGTCCTTATCAATCAGTGGACCAACCTCGCAGCCACTAGGACAAACAAGTCATATTGTTCCCGTAGCTGCTCAGGTTCAAGTTCATGCAATTCCAACGCATGTAATTGCCCAACCCGTAGTGCCTGCATCATCCCCTCCTGTAACAACGACAAGTTCAAGTTCAATAATACCCAGTGTGACTATAAGCGTAAGTAGTCCTTTGACTGGACCAAGTAGCGCGACACAGTCTTCAACTGTTACTAGTGCAAGTGTTCCAGTTCCAGTTCCAATTACTACTGCGTCGGCAACAACATGTCCAACTACGAGTTCCTGTACAAATACAAATACTTTGTCAACCTCAACCCCAGTGCAATCCCCCAGTCAAGCCAAATCTACACTGAGTCCCCGGCCAAGTATATTGAGAAAAAGAGAAGTGGCTGACAGTCACTGTGTTCCTTTGAGGGCACAAAGGAATCTCGCGCTCAATTTTTCTGTGAACAATTCTGGGACGGGTGCCAGCGCATCAGTCTCAGCAGCAGCGGCCGCTGCTGCCGCAGCTAACAAAGAAAATGCCATCATTGGTGTTTCTACCTTAGAGAAATCCACAACCAGTGGAATAAGTATTTTAAAAAAGGAATTTCAACCCCCTAACGAAGAATCCTCGTGGCAATCATGTAGCTCTAATTCGAGTTCTGGTTCTACGACAATTTCAACAACTTCAGAGACGGCTGAAATTCAGATGCAACAACAGCAACAACAACAGCAGCACCATCAAACCCATGGAGTCAATGCCACTAGCATTGTTGATTTGACTTCTAGCCTTCATCATGTAGCAAATAATTCGAATAGCAATAGTTCTTTTACCAGTGCGGTTTCTTCCCAAAATGGAATGGTAAGATCAACCCCAGCTTCTGTACCAGTAAAAATGCCCAGAAATTCATCGTTAGCGAAAACACAATCCAAAGATTTGGAAAGGATTAAAAGTAAAGAGAAAGAAGATAGCGTCAGTCCCAGAAAAAAGCCCAGAAAGCAGCAATTGTAAGTTTTTTTAATCATGTGTACATTACCTTAAACGATGCATTATTTTTTACGTTTCGATGTCTTCATATGTTTTTTTAAACATTTATTCCAGGACCAGCTGTGAATTTTTAGAATCAGCATCACCTGAAATTTCATTTTATCAAGGGAAGCGACCGCGTAAAAATGATATATGTAAGCAAGCACATTCGATTTTAGTGACACATTTACTAACATTTTTTTGTGAATTTAAAAAAAAATCTAAATCCTAATGTTTTGGTTGCATTTTAGTGAATTCTAGCCTCTTTGAAGAGTTTAATGACAGACTGGAACGTGGGCTACCTGAAGAACCTCCTCCGACAAAAATGGTGTACTTTATTAAAAAGCCTCACATGTCACTTATCCAATCCAATAAAATTACCAGTAAACCTAGACAAAACCACTTTCACCGACATTGCGACGTTAAACCCAAAGAAGAACGAAGACCTACAATAAATGAGCTGGCGAATCAGAAAAATGTGACCACCAAGGTCTGCGGATGGAAATTGCAACAAATGACCCATCAAGTAGACAAAGTGGTGAGTCCGTAAATAAAGTGGTGTGTACAGCTATTTATTATGGTAGGACGTCAAAGTTATGTAAAATGCTTTAATTTCAATTCCCACAGATTGATTTGGAGGTGAATGTGGTAACAAGTTTTACAAGTTTACTTTTACGACTGGATAATAAAGTCGGACCAAATTGTATAGATCGCGATCTCAACCGAATTCAAGAATTATTAAAGGTAATAAGAATTTTAACTACATGTCGCATAAAATCAAACAAAAATAATACACATTTTTTATTCGAGCTAATCTAAATGTTATAAAAAATTACAGGGAAATATACAAAGGTGCAAAGTTATTCGTGATCAAATGTCTGAATCACGGTCTCAGGTGATGAAGATTCTGGATCATAAGCCACTTATTTTAGATGTGATTAACAAATACATCAGTAAAAGACCTATAAAGAAACGGGAACGTCTTTAAAATATATGTTTATTAATTCTATTTATTGTAGCCGTAGATATTGAAGTTAGATAATGACGAGATGGAAACAATTTTACTTTGAAAAGAAATGACTCGTGGTTTTTAAGCTTTGAGATGATAATGGTTAATAATATACTGGTTAATATTATAATTTTTTTGAAATAATTTCTGTATAATTTAAAATAATTTTTGAAATGTGGATTATGTAATTTGATGACATAATAATGAATGACTGTTTTTATAAAGCAATAATACAATGATATGCAATTACCAGTGAAATTGCATATCGTAACATAAGCATAGGTTAATCACCTAAATAATTTCAATAAACTACTATGGAAGTTTATATAAAACCTAGAATGTTTGTATTCTCTATTTGTCTGATGAGTTGATAAAAGCTGTTCAACAAACAAAGGATGTTTGATGAGTTTGATCTTGATCATGAAACTATATGAATGATAAAGGCCAATAACGTAGCGTACCTACTATTAAACTTTATCTATTATTCTATTGTGCTGTCATACATTTAATGTGTAACGATTGATTGCTAATGTGTGTAGTAAGTAGAAAAATCTGTCTAATCCTAGACGAAGCTATCAAAGTAATTTACAACAAAGATTTTTATTTTGCAGAGTCCAAATATGAATTACTGCATTTATTATTTTCATAAATAATGGAAAATAAGGGGCTATAATAAAAATGCCTTGCTATCTCAATTTCCCATGTCTCTATGCTTGCATAAACGCATCCCATGCATATTGAGCTTTGGATTCTCTTGTATCATATTAGTTTGATATGAAAGGTTTCTCACAGTACCATAGACATCTATCTAATTACCGACAAGTCCGTAGCTGATACGAAACCTACCAAGAAGATAAGAACTTAATAGAAGACTAATAGGTTCGAGTCCAATTAGGTCCAATGAAACAGAAAACTTAACTCGCATCAATATTGATGAGTTAAACCGCCGAATAGCCTGATTCGCTCTAATATAGCGAATTGGATGGAGTTAGAAAAAAAATAGAAAGTAGAATGATTTACATATCTCATTATAAAACGTAGTAACAATAGGCAGCTTAGCAAGTATGTTTGTTTACTAAAAATTACAAGCGGACTTTACCGATCATTGAAAGCACGATAAAATTATTCACATATGAGACTCAGACTCAATTGCAGAAATTCCACTTCGATCTCAAAATCTCTCACTTTCTATGAGTGCACCATGAGTGCACACAACAGTAATTAGGCAAAATGGCATAAACTCAATGTGCCACTCAACGACTCAACTCAATCATTCAAGAGACAGGAAATCTAAATAGATCTATTTCTTCAGTCTATGAAAATAAACGGTCATGTTTTATCCTACAGTACATACACCAAATTCAATCTCTACATGTAATCCATTGTGTGACTATATTGTGCACATATGTATCTCTATCCCACATTTCAACTCTTGTGATTGGTGAATTTTTAATAATGCGCATATTTTGAATCAACTTTTACTTAACTCGGGCTTGCAGCTGGCATGTGCTTACCTTCGGGCTTCGGGGGATCACCGGTAAATACCCAGTACAAATATTCAGAAATACAAAGAGAGGATTCATTATCCAACGGAATGTCCTGTCAAGACTAGGACATTAAGAAGGTAACTCTAATGTTAGTCGTAGTCGTAATCAGTTATTCTTTATTAATTAAATATTTATATCAACATTTATTAAATAGATACTTCGTTTTGTTGCCCGAGTCCCGAGTGGAAGAACGGGAACGGGGAACGGGAGTTTCGATTTGTGTCTCGGTATCATTCCGAATCCTTTGGAAAGGGGAAGTACTAGGACAATTAGAAAAGCATTAAGACAAGAACAACGATGAAGAAAAAACGACAGCCACAAGGAAAGAAGTCAGAAAAATGGGATCAGGTTCCCATTGGTGAAGAATTTTTAACAGACAAAGAATTTGAAAATCTGATATCAATGGAGGTTCTGACAGACTATGTAATGTTAGACAGAAATAAATCTCAAGGTAATTTTTGTTACATTATACTGTACTAACGACTAACACTACTACTGTGTGTGAACTGTGACTGTTGTGAACAATATGAACCACTTCTGTAAAGATAATTTTAAAAAAATGAGTCTAACGTCTGAAAGTCAGATTACAGCAAAATATATTAACCACGAACCTCGTGGGCAGAGGCGGAACTAGGGGGCGGTCACCCCCTGAAAGAAATTGCAAAAGGAAAAAGGTAAATGCGAAAAATACCTAAATTTCGCACTTATAAATTATGAAAAATTTTGGCAGGGTTAGCATGCTAACCCTGCCAAAATTTTGCAGTAGGTGTGTTGGTCCCGCCCCCCTGAAAAATTTTCTGGGTCCGTCCTGCTGTTTGGGAGCATCGTTTGTATACAAGTTGTTTGTTATGCCTAAAATACTTACTTGCACTGATTTTATATTTAGCTTTCAAGGGAAATAAATGGCAAGCTGGAAACGATTGCATCAAAATGGAAACAGAAGATGCACCCGAAATGGATGTTGTGGAAGAAAGGGTAGGTATGAAGGCGAAGAGCCAGCTAAAGAAACGTAAAGCTGACTGTGAAGGCATCAAAATTGAAGTAGATGCAGTTGTACTGGACAAATTAACGAGAACCGAGAGATCGAAACCGAAGAACATACCGAAGATTCGAAAAACTGAATATATAAGTGATACTGTATGCACAGTTAATAATGCATCTACCAGTAGCTCCTCTGTACGGTCTACCTCACCTTGGATCGTCACCAAAGTAAATGAGTGCCGGCCCGCTATACAAGAATATAAACCAACCAAAGGGAAAGCAAGTAAGCAACCCTTTTTGTCGTCACTTTCGAAGATTAGATTGGTTTGACCCCAAATTATTTAGAACAATACTGTATTGTAACAAAAATATTTATGTCAGACTTACGTACGTAGGTGTTTATGTAGCCAGTTGCCAGTATTGCGTAATTTCCATATTCGCTACAATCCCAACACAACTGAATAAGAATACAATTTACTTTTTTTCATTTTTAAATTATCATTGTCTATGCTTTTTTTAGAATCCANCAAGAGAATATAACAATGAGGTAAACTACCTTGAAGAATGGATGCAGCTAGGAACTCCAGACTCAGTTCGGTCCGCACTGAATGAACTAGGCTTTGAGAAACCTACTCAAATACAAGTACTCACAAAATTAGAAATACACTTTTCCGTTGGTAGATTAACTTTATCGTTAAAATTGCACTGAAATATCTGTCATTGTCATATGTGTGTATTTCAGTCGCTCACCATACCAGCAGCCATCCTTGGAAAAAAGGATATCGTTGGAGCTGCGGAGACTGGAAGTGGAAAAACTCTCGCTTTCGCTATACCTGTTATTCAGGGGATTGTAACAGATCGAGTAAATCAGGAGAACAAAAATCACTCCAATTTAAGCGCCTTAATACTCACACCTACGAGAGAACTAGCAGTGCAGATAAAAGACCACATCAAATCTGTGGCCAAGTACAGTGATATCAACGTATGCCATCTTTAACCAATATCTTTCTAATAGTTCGT
Organism: Plutomurus gul; assembly: GCA_019776185.1. NCBI lineage: Eukaryota > Metazoa > Arthropoda > Collembola > Entomobryomorpha > Tomoceridae > Plutomurus > Plutomurus gul. Next base: position 62 of record JABASC010004212.1, on the reverse strand, counting down.
TGATAACTTTATCTTTGTTTCGTGATGTACGCTTTAACGTTCAACATTATTTTAGGTCATTA
>JABASC010004211.1:0-12307 GCA_019776185.1 Plutomurus gul | reverse complement strand
CAGTTCATAAAACAAGAGTCTGTACCCACCCACCCACCCAGTGCCCTTCACAACGCATTTTATCGGGTATGGCATGTACATGTACAACTATTTTTAAGAAAATGTGGACCAAGGTTTAAAAATGTATTACACCATCCCTGACAATTTAAGATACTTACTAGATGGAGGATCCAACCTGTTACTTGGCATACAGACAGTTACACCGTCTATTATAATACAGAGGTCCAACTTTAAAAAAAATAATTATGTCCATAGCCGGTGTTGTGAAGGGCCCTGTACGCACCCATAGGTTTTATTTCTTGTGTCCAGCATATTGTTGTTATGACAATTACAAAACAAATAATGAGATTGTATGAATATTTACGATGTGAATCTTGTATATACACATACGACGGGGGTGTACGAACACATTTTGGCAGAACCCACGGATTTTAGAAAAATTCTGTCTTATCGGAAAGGTTGTAATGTCAAATGACAATAAAGTTTTTTTCCCTTCAAAGAGAAAGTTGGCAATTTATATAACATGTTGTAGCGTAACCACACTCGTGCGGTAATCGAACTACACATACTCAACTTGACCAGTTTTGCGGCTAATAAATCACAAAAGATGGATACGTGGTCAACGATGAACATTGACATCAGTTCAAATTGGCTTAGAAATGTTATCCAGGAGCTTCGAAAGGCAAGTTACTGGTTATTTTATTGGTACAGAGATGTCGATGCACTCAAACAGGGTTTGCAGCCATATTGGAATCGTTTGATTGCACGGGCACAATTACTCATTAAATTGTCTTCATTTTGTGAGTTTGTTTGGGGAGGAGGGAATGCTTAAAAATTAACTGCGTTATACCTCAGCCTCACAATAATCTGGGAGGAAAAAAACATTTATTTCAACTGAACAAACAAAATTGTCTTGCCAAGATGACACAGTACTTAATTGAGACATATAGTTATTTTTTCACTTGTTTTGGTAATTGGTTAGAATGGATTCACATGGGACATTTATTATAATACTTATTGCACACACAGCTAGATTTCGGCATGACTAAATATGGGATAATTTTTTAGGGATTTTGATTTTGTAAATTATATAATTTCACTTTAGTTCTGTGTCGTATGGTTGAAAAATCAACTCGGATGACAATAAAGTTTTTTTCTTCAGATCTGTGACAGACTCCCAGGAAATCTACCTAATTAATGGTGGTGGGAAATGAGAACAACTTTCTACATACATACCTAAATGATTACAATATTCAATGAATAATTTGAAAATCATCAATATTTTGCCCATACAGGTTTCCAACAGAGGTCGCCGAAAACAATTGAAAGTTCTTATTTTCGTGGAAAATTACTTTACAAAAGTCGTTAGTGGACTCGGAAAGGTAATAACAATAGTACTAATTATTGTTGCTGAGAAATTCAGAACCAGATTCAAATTAGACAAAAGATTATTTGTAGATATTTTTAGTATTTTGCGTGTGCAATCCTGCATAATCATTTATGTATATAATCTTCATAATCAACATTCTTAAAAATAATCCTATATTTAGTGATAGGTACCCCAATTCTTTGTGTGTAATAATCAACTCAGTACATTTATATATAAATGATATGATCAATGATCATATATTAACATAAAATTCATCTTAGTGCAAAATCATTAATTCTGTACCGATTATATTACTGTGTCTTATGGCAAGACAAAATTGTTTGTTCATTTGCAATAAATAGATTGTTTTCTTCCCCCTACACATTCAAAAAAAATTATTTAACAAAATTCCTGAAACTCAATTGTCTGTAAAATATTTTCTAGGATGAAAATTGTGTATGTGATTTTTGTCTTTTGCAGACTGTGTCGATTCTAGAAATAGTAGCAGGACTAGAAGATATTACTGAATTCGTCAGTGAAACCGTAAGAATTATCCTTCGTCTTTTCGACCTTAAGTATGAAGTTTTTGATATGATTGATGCTGTTCCAAAATTCACACGATCTCTCGAAGTAAATCGATAAAATTCTGCTACCATCTTACCGTATCTTGATTACAAATATCAGCAAAGACAAAGACTAGACCATTTCATAATTTGGTTCCACAATTAGGTTCTAATTTCAACTTTGACCAGAACTGCCAATGGAAAATCAACCTGCCTCGTCGAACTAACCTACAGCTTTTTCATGTGCTTCTTGAGACTAGCAATCGATCATCCAAATTCATGGTTTTACAGCGAGATTATATCCAGCTCTTTGGCTTTAGTCTTATGGAACTATAATCAGTATTTAACAGATTTAGAAAAAGAAAGCCTGAGTATTGATTCATCCAATCTCGTGTATGAAGTTTAATTTACTTTACTCCGTATCTAAAACTAAATTCTAGTAAAATAATTGGGGAAATATTATTTTAGATTCCAACTACCACAAGTCGTCAGATTATGTGGAGATTATAGTTGTCAGTGGTCTCTTATAACAATAATACAATCTTGGTTAAAATGGAAACCTGAAGAGATGAAAAGCAATTGCGTAAATCGTCTTTTTCCGGAACTCAATTCAGAGGAACAGCAATTTTTATTAATAGAGGATGCGGACCACGTAAGATAATATTTCTCGATGTTTCTCGATCACTGTTTATCTTGTTTAAGTATTATATTTTTGTATTATTATGTACTTGATCACAGTCTTCACAGAGGGGCTAGTGAATTGTGTTTATTTATATTAACTGTCTTTAGGGTGGAATGAAGTTTCTTCATGCAATAAATTCTTCTCTTGTTACACCAGAAAACCTGGTTGTGTCATTGCCCGTTTTAACGTGCTTTATTGGCAATGTTGAACTTAAACCTCCAGATGTATGACATTTCCCAATTTATAATTGCTTTCTATACTTACCCAACATTAAATTTATTGTAGTAAAATATGTAATTAATTTTTAGCATTTACTGCCAAATCTTTGGATTGACTTAAGCCAAACAAGCAAGAGAATGCATTTTTTCGGAGCTACTATAAAGGAACCCTGGATTGAAGTTAATATACTTCCTTCCCAAGTTGAGACAGTTTGTATATTTCGGTTTGATATCGGCGAAAAATATTCGAGTCTTCTTCCAAATGAGTTCTCGTTGGAAACGGTTTTCATTATGCATATCCACCTTAGAGTTGACTCTTGTATCATCTCAAATGACTTAGAAGGATGTCGTTCTGTGTACGTGGCCTACAGAAGTGAAAGTTTCAGCGATGCCATTCATGGGTTTGGATATCATTCACACGAGGTTTTTATTATACTAACTTGAACCTACATACATATATAAATCCTTAGTTATTTTATATACACATGTATTCAATTATGCAGTTTGATGAGGATGTATGCCAGTATCCAATTGGAATGCGACGCTTTCTATCTGATATGCAGAGGAACACATTTGTATGTGCACATATTATTTATTTTGAAATCATTATTTGTTAAGTGAATTCATAGTTTTAATCTGGCAAACTTGATCACTATCGAATTTTGCATTGTACTAGGAAATGGATACTAATGTACAAATTATTAGTAGTAAGGAGGATGCAGCAGAAATCAAGTCACTCGAGAGTAAGACAAAACTGAAATATTGAAACACTTATTCAGTAAAGCGATTATGTATTTGTTTAAACTTTTAAAATGAAGAAGGTTTAATTCATGGAAGAAAATACTCCAACATATAAATGTAATTAATTGCAAGATGACCTTGTACTCTAGGGGTGGAAAGTACCGAGAGGGAAAATAGGCCAAACTTGAGTTCTCCGGAGTCTGTGGCGAGTTCATCTCAGAATTCTCGAGAAGTCCTTCGATATACCGGTATTGCGGATAGTGATAGCGAGTCATTCGATAGTAAGAAAAAACAGAGAAGTGATCTGTTGTAAGCCTCCTTTGTATATGTTTTTTTAATTTTTAAAGGAAAAATAGTTGATTCTATGATAATACATCGACATCAAATCAGTGCAATCTTGCCTTCTACTCCAGAAACTGATGATAATGATAAAGAAAATTGTGTGGGCATTAGTTATCCACAGTCTGCAACGGCTTCTTTGGATGAAGTCGAAAGATGTATTTCGAATTCGGAAAGCGAGTCATTCGATAGTAAGAATTCCGTCAGTAAATTACTTCATTTCGCCCAAAATATTGTAAATGTCAGCATATTTTTTAATTATTAAAGGAAAAATAGTTGATTCGATGTTAATACATCGACATCAAATCACTGTAATACCTTCAACCCCAGAAACAGAGAACAACCACGAAATTTGTTCGGACTTTAGTTCTCCTGAAGCAGAAGATGATGACAAAGAAAATTTGACTGGTTTTATTTCTCACGAAGTAGAGGACAACGATGAAGAAAATTTGGGTAGTTTTAGTTCTCACGAAGTAGAGGACAATGATGAAGAAAATTTGGGTGGTTTTAATTCTGACGAAGTAGAGGACGACTATAAAGAAAATTTGGATGGTTTTAGTGCACCCGAATCTGTAACCAATTGTTTGAGAGAAGTCGTACGATGCATTGCAGATTCGGAAAGCGAGTCATTCGAGAGTAAGAAAAACAGAGAAAATGATTTTTTTATTTTGTAAAAATAGTTCCAATTGTCCACATGTTTTAAATTTTTAAAGGGAAAATAGTCAATTCGATGTTAATACATCGACATCAAATCATAGAAATACCTTCAACTCCAGATTCAGAGGATAACAATAAAGAAAATTGGTTGGACTGGAATTCTCAGGAGTCTGTTAGAAATTTGTTGAAGGCAGTCGACCGCAGTCCCTCTCCAACTCATAACCCAAGTGCTCATTATGTTGTGCAAGCAACTCCAAAAAAGAGTCTATCGTCAGACTCAGACTCTCTTCATGGTATAGATATAACATTGGCGTCGGAGACTGAGATGAATGTAACCAGTACAACTGTGGAGTCTTGTCACGAGGATCCGTTGCCTAGATCACTTCGAAATCTTAACAAACTAGCACTACTAAATCGGTACGGTGAAGACTTGGGCAACCGAATTGAAAAAACTCCCGAGCAAAGAAACGAAATTGGCCGTGGTAATAATGAAGTAAAAGAGAATGTTCAATTGAAAGTACCTTTACGTGAACTAGCTAAGAATAATATTGATGAGAACACAATACATGGAAAAATTCCTTGCTACAGAAAAATCGTTTATTCTTTAACTACGAATAAAGATCCTTATGATCCTGATTTTTGTTTGGAGAAAAATTCCAGAGGACACGTTGCAAAGAAAAGGCGTAATTGCACAGCACCAAAATCGAAATCGGTGACCAAAAGGTGTAGGCTTTTGGATTCAAGTTCTGTTGTCAGGCCTAGAGGCAGGCCAAAAAAGGTACCCCACAATAAAGATTCTATTATTTCAAAGACAAAATTAGCAACCATTTTCAAGCACACGGTGTCAACAAGAAAGGTTGTGCCTCGAAGCCCTTGTCGGATTACGGTTACTAACATTGCAATTGAAGATGTGAGTGACGGCGAAAACCCTGCTATTTTCAGTCCCAAAGAACGTGTCCACCAACAATCTTGCTTAGGCAAGCCTCGTGGTCTAAATATCGCTAAACTTCATTTTACAGATTTCAACTATTCTCCAAAATGTCGTAGAAATTTGACTAGTTTTTCAGCCAAAACAGTATCACCAGAGCGAAGATACAGTTTACTGAGTCCTGGAACAAAGAGGAAGTACGAAAAAATGTGTGAAGATGCTAGAAACGACCTTGCACAATTTTTTTCAACCCCAGATGCTCCTTAACTCAATAATTGAGAAGATGAATATTTAAAGAGACGACAAAATTGATTACATTTGTTTTACATTTTTATTTTTATTTGTAAATCCGTTAAATGATTTTAAAAGTAATTATTAAGTCTAGTTTTACATTGTTTCTCCAACATAAGATATAGTCACAGTTAATGTCAAGTTTCCGATTTAGTAAAAGTCAAATTGTGTTGTTTTAAATATAAGTAAAATCCTGTTTACCTAAGTTTTGTTCCGTGTACACATTCTTTTATTTGTCTTATCAACAAGTGAAGGGACTATAATGTGCGCTAGTAAATTATGACAAACAAAGAAGGAACGGTTATACGAGAAGCGGATTGTTCCATTGTTCGATTATTTTCACTTTTAGACAAAAGATGGCACCAAATCATGTCATTGCGTCACGTCGATTACACGTACCGACTTCATTAAAATACTTGATTGCTAAATTAAAAGACTTTGATTGAAGAATGAAAACTGTTTTCCCTAATAGTTTTCATTTTGTATATTTTAAATTAAATTAAACTACTTACAACTGCAAAATGCTACGAATTTCGTGGGCCGATTTTTTCGAATCTTGGCCGCAATGAAAGGGACGGCAAATGCTGTTTTTGGACGGATTTAGAAAAATTAGCTGTTGTCTCGGTTTTTAACTGAGAAAACATTGTTTAATCGTGTCGTGTGTATGGAAATTTTTCAAATCAATGGTGGAACTTGACAAATTTTTTCAATTTGTTTTTCAATGATTGTTGTTAGTTATATAATATTATTATCCTGTGTAGATTCTTTAAAATAGTGGCATGTTGTATATACTTTTCCAATTCAATCAAATCAGTTGTTATTAATTATATATTTGTACTCTTGCGCATATTTATAGTGTCTGCGCCATTATCACTAAATATGCTAAATAGCGATTCATCAGTAAACACTCCTGTATTAACATCCGCATTTTAGCATTTAGTCTGATATTGTAAAAGAATGCTTTGAAATAAACTGATATTATTCCTGAATTTAGTATTTGTGGTTTATATAAAACTACTAATTATGCAACATAATATTAAATCAGTAGTAAATATTTTAATTGGTATTCTGTAAATGTTCCAGTGTTTTTATTGTTATCATCATTGCAGAAAAGACTTACACTACGAGTACAAGTATGCAGTTCCTGGTAATTATGTACACTTGAATTCACATAAATAGTTACGCTCACCACGAATGAATATTCCCTTCAAAAGATGTTGGTGAATATTAAAAGTATTCTAACTAAAGGTTAAGTTGTTTTATTTAAAATGTTAGAAAACGTTTAGGAATATGAAATCTAAATTGTTTATAGGAGATTACATTGTGAACATTTTTTTGTAATACGAAAGCAACATTTCTTCTTTTAGTTTAAAAGGATTTGGTTATTTTCTCAATTTTCATTTGGATGATACAAAAATTTGTTTGTCTTGGACAACTACACAACGGCAGAATTAACGACCCATTTCCCACATTTTTCTAGGTATACAAACTAGGTATTGTACAGGGTAAAGAATTTGCCCTAAATTAACAGACTCATAATATTATGTGTCACAAAAGTCACCCTCACGAATGTTACCACTTTACCTTTGGGCCTGTTATTTTTCCTTTATTTCATTTAACAAAAACAGTGGTTTGTATTAACCATAGCCTAATAAAAATGTACTGCCTCACTTCCTTTTCATACATTCTTAATAAAACAATGGAATCAATGTTAGCATCCCCGTCCCTCTTTGAGATATCCTATTCACATCAAGTGAATTACGTCTGTTAGAAAGGCTCTCCACTCTTTACAATTTTAGATCGGGGGTATCCCTTTAATATAGCTAGCAAATAAATAAATCTCGTTAATCTTGTCACGGTGACGGTAGGTACACACATATATCCGTGAGACGGTCAAAAAATGGTTCATTTTTTCTGCATAAAAGAGAGTAGGATATAAAAAATCCGAAGAATTATACTAAGTATGCCCGAGATCCCCTTCCCCCCAAAAATACTTAGAATAGTTGGTTGAGCAAGCTATTCACTTTGTGACAGATGTGCAATGCCAAATTCCACAGTGAAAAAGTACTGGTTTCGGGCCATTTCGAGCAACTTCATATTCATTTTTTATTGTTACTCCGTGTATGTATACCTACCTAAAGTTTGACGAAACTGACCACGAGAAACCGTTAAATATCATGATATAGATATAGGGCAGAACACAGCGGAGCACGTCCTTTTGTAGTAGCTTGCCTTTCATAGAGTTCATATTTTGCCTTTTTGTCTTTATGTGCGTGCGCCCTACATTGCATAGAATCAGCCCGTGTAACATTTAATCGTAACTTTCGTAACAGGGCAATAGTGTGTACACAGTTAGTGAGTAGTGCACGTGTGCAAGTCCTAGATTTTTGATATTACCGGCAGATGACTGCGACACTATAGTATTTGAAAAAATTCGTTTTTAACTATTGAGAAATTTGCCCTGAGAGGATGACAATTTTTAGTTTTTGATACTGTATGTGACATTTGTTGAAACCTGTCAAGTTGATGGAAAATGGAATGTGACCATTTGCTACTACTATTTATATAAGGCTACACTAATGCTATGATTACATTGTTGTGAGAATGAAAATTGTACACGTGTTTATAATAATTAGCCTAATGTTAGTAGAAATAGGGAGGGGACTATATAGTTAGAGTAATTAGGCGCGGAAACCTTCAAATGCACTGAATATCATTAGGCCTAATAATTGTACATGTATAAGAAGGTAATGTTTTATAATGCTAAACCTTCTATATAACAAGATAAGGTTTGCGTACACTTATGTGATGGAATACAATTTAAATATAAGTTCATATTGTCAAGAAATGATAGATTTAAAAAATGTTTGTTTTCTTTCATGATTACACGTATCTACACACACGATAGAGTTTTTTCTCTAGGGTATATAGTAGTGTAGTAAAAGTGTGTATGTATCCATTCATATTCATGGTTCTCACAGATTTCTATGTGTGTAGTATAATATAGCTATTTGAATTAGACACAGACCAGACCCATTCACAAGTGTTTCTGTAGTTTCTGGATACAACTCTGCTGGCTCCTTTTGTTTATTTAAAGCTTGTTTTTCTCTTCACCGAGATTATCTGCTGTGTCTTCCAAAGCTGTGTCACCGGGCTGCAGTTGTTTCATTTCTACATGATTCAAAGTTACAGTAGTAGTAGTAGTAGTAGCTGTTTCAGGATAGTCGGTGCTTGGTGAAATCAGGATCACCGGAATTTCCGTTAGACGTCCAGAAGTCTTGAGAATTTTCGGACGATGATGTGGATTTGCATAGATAGTTTTCTCTGAGCGTTTTCGTTTCCGGTTTCGATCACGACGACTTTTCAGTTTTGTGTGACGAGGCGGAGATGGATCTGAGCGGTGATGATTTTCGTCATCACTTGAGGAATCCTTATGAGAAGATGTGGAATTTTCTTGCGATGAATTATTTGTTCCTGGTGGAGAGGCCGATCCTTTTCCTTCTTTGCTAGTCGTAGCACCTCCTTCTATTTCGACAAGAGTGTTGCTACCTGCGGCAGTAGTTAAAATTTGCGTGTCGCTTGTCACGGATGCGCTATTGTTCGTATTTGTATTGTCAACGAGTTTACCCATTCGTGCTGGTTCCTCAAGTGGAGTCAAAGTTAACTTTAGTCGAGCTACCTGTAATCATTTTCACCAAAGTGACAAAATTACTTTACTTGCAGTTGCAACCATTCGTATGACAATTTAAAAAAACACAGTGTTTGCACTTTAATTTATTTGTAATCATTGGGACAATGCACGCGCAAGTCGCACTGTAAACAGCCAAAGTTTGCTAGTTAAACGAGACACGAAGTTTGCCAAAGGGGCAGTGAGCACGTTTATAACAACTTTTAGGCTTTCAGCTTAATTAGGGAAAAATAAGGACGAAGAAGGTAGTAGCACTCTGAAAACAAATATTCATGTGGCTTTTTCTCAGGCCCTTCCAAAAATTTCACATGTAAGCTTTTGTGCGAATCACTGTAATAACTTTTTCGCCCAAGGCATTCAAATGAAAACTACTACAGGTAGCTACAGGTTTCAGAAGATATATATTTTCTTTCTTTCAAAGTTCAAACTTATTCAACATTCTAGTTAACAATTCTCGCTTTTTGGAGTACAGATGGGGAGTTTCTAAATTAAAGTGAAACACGGAAACACCTGTATTTTGTCGTAATCACTCTATTAATGAGGACTTGTGGTGAAAGTCTATTTTAATTAAGAATACTTTTACTTTTTCTTGCACAGAATGTATCAAGGAGTAGAAGAAAGGGAGGTAAAAATAGACTTTATTGAAAGAAATTAAAGTACCGTTTTCTTTCGTCTCATCTCCTTAGGAGAGCGAGAACAGTTGGAAGATGATGAGGTTGAGGCGGATCTATGCCTACGAAGACGTCGTCGATTGCTACTGGAAATGGATTTTCTACTCGGTGCTGCGATATCTTCAAAAATCAACATAGTGTCCGAATCGTCCGAATCGGATGTGGAACTGGACAAATGAGAATAAAATGCTGTATCTGAGTTAGACCCCGACGTGGAACGTAGCACTGCATTCTTATTCTGATTTTAAACGAAAGTTAATTGATTAGATATTTTTATAAAACGCTCACTAAATGATGGAAATGCGAAAAATTATTAACATTCAGGTGGATTCACATAAATAAATATATTGATTACCTCTGAATCACTTTCACGGGAATGTTGTCTTTGTGTTAATAACTTTTTCAAATTATCTATCACGGAACGAGAGGCCGGTGGTCGGTCGGTAATGAAGTTCTCCTCCACCACAACTACTTGTGGCCCTTCCATTTCTTGCTACATAACCGAGAATAAAAAAAGAAACAAACATTAATATTTACATTTAAAAGTATGGTGAAAGTTCAATTATTTTCTACGTATGTGCTTTCTCTTTCGAGTAGTTCCAATATGTAAACGCAGTAATAAAAAACGCAGTAGCAAATTGTTAGTAATGTGATTGATGTGGTTTTATTCTTGGAATCGATTCATGGATGTTTTCCATTATAACTATATACTTGTAGAGGATAATTTTGTTAACTAATCAAAGTTTGATAAAATTATATTTGCAGATTGACATCATCATAGTCGTAAAATTTTCTTGGGATTACTGTAATAAGAGAGTTATAGCTGATAAACGGACATTCTACAAACAATTAATGCACGAGATAACGCCTTCGCTTTAAGCAGTGTGTAGAATAAAATGAAGATGATGCTCTTAATTACCAATTTAAGCAATACAAATAATACACAAGGATTGGATGTAATGCTGCTTGAAACTACTTTCCAATTTATCATCATTAAATGTGCTGCACCACGTCTGTGTGACTCACTATTAAAGTCTCTCCCCGTTAAGTAATGAGCTCGACCCACGACGAACATATCCTATGACTGCATAAATATTATGTTCGGTAAGTACAGTGAACTAAACACAATAAATATATCGATTGAAGTTTTAAGAACCGTTTGGCATTACAAACGCTATTATATTTCATTTTCACCCTCCTTGCATTGAGTCTCCATATGTGTATTTACACGTTGTTTTTTGCGTTGCCGTGCTGTAACTCATAACATATGAATAACATCTTGCAACTGTTTACTTTGCAGGCTGGCTGAATGCGGTGTTGAATGACTAGCATGACATAAGCGCTCAATTCGTCCCCTTTAAATACCGAATAAGTCAACTTGGAATGCGACGACAACGAACTGTTAATTTTAGGGTTTGCTGTATGGATGCTGTGGTGATCTAATGATGATGAGTTGTACACGTGAAGTTTTACGATAATTTACCTACAATTAGTCGCCACCTATTTCTACTAGTACTTGGAGTATTCGTAATGTTCTATATATAAATTGGTAGACGTAATACGTTATAGTTACACCTGATGTACATTCTGCCTACACGTCAGAAAAAGTCAGGTACACATACACACAGATAGACACAAGGATAGGTACACATGATATTTACCATAGACAGAAGGAGAGAGTGATAGTCACCGCTGATTTAAAGGAAGTGAGAAATGACGGATGAGGTAATGCAAAAAGATAGAACTTATAGTCTCCTCCTCCTACACCGACATATATTATACATAGAGATTTTAAAGTTCTGGGCTTACGGTTTCCAATTATAGGTAGTTTTGTCTTTGTGTACACGTGTACCAGTTCTATAGAGGAAAAAAGACAATATTATTCTATGTGCATGAATTAGTGACTGCTTGCTATCATGTTGTGTGGAAAAGGGACGGAGAAAACTGTTTACAGGATGTGTCCTTATTTCCCATTGGACTGCTACCTAACTCTTTTCAACCAAAAAATAATATCAATGAATGCGGATAGCCTGATAATAGTAGGTGGTCGTGTTTATTTAATTCTATACGTGTGCGTACGCTGGTAGCACGGCTATCTAATCGAATTAATCTAGTTTTATGTACCTGTACAATGTACACATCCACAAGAGTACTAGTGAA
>JABASC010004210.1:0-12307 GCA_019776185.1 Plutomurus gul | reverse complement strand
CCGCCCTGCTTCGCCAACCGACACGACTCTCCCCTATTTATAATTTCGGTTTGCTCAGATGCAGACTTACAGCTCGTTTGTGAAAGGATTTCTTGCTATCACCTTTCACAGTTCAGAAAATCCTGACAACGATTTCTCAAATATTTATTTTTCCATTTGTTTATTTTCCATAATTCTCAACGTTCTGTAGGAGAGTAAACTAACGCGAAAGATTTTACGAGCCAATAGATTTTTCGTAATTACTGATTACCTATTATTTCGTTGATGAAAAGTTTTATTGAGATCTAACAGCATGTGGTATACAAATATATATTGCAACTAGATTAACTACTTGTGCTTTAAAATGATGATAATTTCTCTCCTTACCACAGTTGACTTGTCAATTTGTTCTAATCCCGGTGTTTTCTTGCACTTCTGATATCCATTCCTTTGAACAAGTACCTACTTAGTATATTAGTATTCGTCTGAATATTCATGTTTTCTCTGGTGTGAATCGGAAAAACATTGATTTGCTTTTTAAATTTTAAACTAATGGCCTGTGCATACATTCATTTTTGATGATAGTGTTTTGCTTCTCAATATCTTCAGTTACAAAACAAGCACTTGATAATTTATTTTTAAGTAAAATTGTAAATTACTTCCGGATTCCCTACAAGGATAGGTACATATATGTGTCAATGCGATCCTTCCACTAAAGTGATCATATTAGGTATATAACTGATTGTGAGTACAGCTGAATGAAAAGATGAATTGGGACTATGGATAACAAGTAAGAAAGTGTAGGCTGTCGTGTACTCTGATTTTTGTGCACATTTTGTTTTTCCTGCTTTAGTTTGTTCTCGTACAATACTGATTTGTGTTTTATTATTTGTATGAGATTAAATAATACCATCCATGAAAATTGAAGATGCAGCTATGTACATTAGAAATGAATTTGCCATCATTGGATAACTACTGTTTTGTAATGCTACAATCATATATTTAGGTAAGTAGTATTTAGAAGGCGCAGGGCTATTGGTCTAGTAAATAAAAACCAATGTTATGCATTAGCACTTACTCGGATCATTAATCTCTACTCGATGCCCACACATGTTCTTTGTAACGGAGGCAGCAATAATTTGAAATTAATACGCAGCATTGGCATTTGGTGTCATGATAAAGGACTCAATTACTGTTAATATTGTTTGGTTTTTGAGGACGCAACATCTGCAACGCAATATTTCCTACAACTGACAAACACAACTTTTCACAATTAGTTGCAATTGCTGATACGATAGAATAATTGCGTCCCGTTGCTGAAATATAGCATGCAAAGTCACTCGTTGTTGTATAATAAATACGTAATGTATGTTATGCACTGTTTTGCATCTTTCTCGAATAAGAGAAAGAAGGAATTTTCTGGGAAGATGTGTGACTCAGTCTATGCTGTTGTAATATTGCGTGTAGTTGCTCTTGTTTCTTCTGTCACCTTTCAATGAAATGAATGAGAAGCAGTATTTTATGTTCCCTCTTTCTCCCCGCTTTCACTCACAGCCAGCATCCACAACGTTTGTTTTCCCCACTAAATTCCTTTGCATGTGAACCCGCACGGCCCATCAAAATTCAAACTTGTTTCTTTCTCACTCCAGTAGTAAATAGTAGTTTTTCAATTACTTTGTAGAAAATACAGTCCAGATTCCCTTTTTACGAGTGAGTTTTATTTAGTTTTATTGCTATTCTGATACTGTTAGGTGTTTCTGAATAAATTTCTGTACATATTTACATATACTTATATTACCATGTGTCAACAGAGAAATATAGTGTCATCCCTAATGTAGTTCTGTGTGACGGAGTTAAAGTGAAACTCTTGTTTCAAAATAGTGAAAAAGTGCAAACATAATGAAACGGAGTAAAATGGTTTTATTTGCTTCATTTTTCGCTTCTCTCCCATTTTACATAGCTCGGTATGCATCTGTACAGTGTGAGATGGCCAATCAAAAACCCCTGCACCGCAGACAGAATGATAGTATTGTTGATGGTATATAAATATAACATAATAAGCTCACGTAGTCAGGGTGTCGGTTAAAGCTTTTCACTGTTTTCTAAAGTAGGAAAACCCCTTGCTGTTCAAAGAGCACAAAGTTTAATATTATGTTAATTTGCCCAATTCCATTCCCCAGAGCATCTCTCACGCCCATAGAAAGAGTTAGTGAAAACCCCAAAATCTGCTGTGGCCGGGTTTCGGATTTTCACACGAGATCTCAGATCGTTTTTTTCTATTTGAAGACCGGGAATGAAAACAATTTGTCCCTTCTCTATGTATTATTGTGTTTACGCTAGAATTTAGGGCTAAAGAATAGGTTGGCATTTGGCTTGGTTACGTTGCACCGTTGTGAGGTTAGATTTGATTCATTTTGTTACTTGCTATGAATGCATGAATGGATTCGGTGTAGTTGTCTCAAGTCAACACGACTCATATGCCGTATTAGGATTACTTGAGCGGTAAGCACTTTTTGAGTACCTCATTCATATTGTATTATATAACAAACATGAGATAAATAAGATATACGGCTTCTGCACAGATCAAATGCACGAGAAACAGCGTAAATATAATATCTGCACATTTTTCATGCTGCTGCTAGTGTTAGAGGTGACAAGACGATATGCAAGACAAGGAAAGAAAGCAAACAAGGGGAAAATTTGATGGAAAAATTCCTGTGCTGGTGGAGAGGCGACGGGAAAGCCCGAGTGCAGATGCAAAATATACAATAAAGGACATCTTGTCATACTTAATATGATCCAATCTTCCCCAACAATGTATTTTCCTTCACAGCCACAACTCCGCGCGCGTCTTTTCTGCACGCCTCGCCTCTAGTTTCGCAATAAAATACCGACTTTCTCTATACATAAATACCTATAAGTTTTTTGAGTTACACTCAATTGAACTTTGTCACATCTCAATTTGACGTATATCCCAAAGAAGCCATTTTTCAAATCGAGTTATGATGAAGTAATGAATGTAATTATAAGTTATTGTGCCCTTGCACAACGATATAAAATCCTAAACTGTTGCAAGACTTGCACATGCGGAAAGAAGACAGCGCTGCTGGTAGTTTTTACTACTATTTAGTCGTGGAGAGTATTTGCAGGATATTATAATTCTGGAAAATAAATACCTCAGCGTCTTTGCACTCTGTACTGTGGCCTTTGTATTATGACAGCGAGGAGGCTATTTAAGGGAGTAGTTAAAAGCGGACGAATAAATACTAGACGATGAAGACTGCGTTCGCTCTCTCCATGTGTGTTTCACAAGATAGTAATTTTGTCTGGGAGTCCCAGTCTTCATTTTATTCAGTTGGTTTACCCCGAGTGGGTTTCTTGTCCGCTCTTTTGTATTGCATTGTATCATCGCTTAACCCGGAGTTGAACATGCAAATAGTCGTAGGAAGTGTGCTTTAACTATAGTTGTGCTGTAACTACAATAGAGAAAGCAATAGATGAAAGTAGAAGGACGATAAAATATAAAGACGTTTAGGTTTTCAATAAAAGCACAGTGAAGGGATTTTACGATTGCATTAAATTAAATTGGATTGCACTCTTGAAAATACAAGAGAAAGCAAAGGGAAAGGAGTAGAAATAGGAATAGAGAGTGAGAGAGAGAGAGAGAGAAAGAGAGAAAGAGGCAAAGTGGGCTCACTCAACACTAACTACAGTCTACGTCTGTTTCGACTATCTAAGCAGGAATAATACAATATTATTATATTGTAATATGGGGATCGTGGAATAGTGGTAGTCATCGTCGTGGAGCTACTGAACACACAGAGAACGAATTATTTAGATACATAATAATAATAATAATAATACCTACAAGCGCTATGTTTCCAATCTACTCGACTACCACCACCACTTGGCTCTACTGTGTACATACTTAAACGTGCTATCTCTGCGAGTGCGGTAGTGGAGGAGCCGGAGTTTCTCGGATAGAATAACATTGGGAAAAACTGTATGTTGGTATGTGTGTGTGTGTGTGTGTGTTTGTGTGTGGGACTATGCCACCCTACTGTGAGCATCTTAATGCATGTATCTATATTGCACATCTAGTAAATGTGGAAATATTCTGCTAACAAGAGCGAAGCGGCAGAAAGGAATTCGTGATATTGTGAATAATCTAATCTGATGGAATTCTCGGCTCATCTTCTCTCTCATCTCGGCGTCGGCATCTTTTGCCTCTTCTTGGCCCACCTACCACTACTGTTACATACTACTTGTGAGACTGCTGTGACTGCATTGTAGATAGTAGTGGTGGTAATGGTAGGAGTGAGCAGTGGACGAGTGTAGTTGCCTCAGTTAGTCACTCACTCACTCACTCAAGTCTAGTCAAGTGAGCTTATCCTTCCTGTGTATTGCAATTTCTTTCTCCTCTACTTTACTAACTGCAGTACGAGTTCTGTCAGCCACTTTTATCTACTTACTGACATCACGGCTTCCTTGCTTCGCTCTTCCTCCTTTACCGTCTCTCACTCCACCCGCTTCAGTTAAACTAACATTGTTGTAGCAAACAACTCTTGCTCTCTGCACTTTCTCTCCAACACACACACACACACACATATACCGACTCTATGTCTCTCGTTCTCTTTGTTTCTTTTCCCCGTCTACTATTCCCTTCTTATTTTCCATATAAGTTAGCCAATCCTTATTTGCGCCTTACTGTACGTCAGGTACTTACGTACACAGAAATAGTGAGCAAGTGTTGAGCTTGAGTGGCAAATGATGTGAAGGCAAAATAGCGAAAGTGTTCATCCTTAAGCATAGGCAGAAGACATGCATATAAGTATTTTGTATTGTTCTAAACTTTAATTTTCTAACACTACAACTACACTCGGGCAGATACAATGACTCTGCTTTTTCTTTCTTTTCTTACATTTTCTTAATACAATTTCAACTTCATAGGTTAAAAAAGCAAAATGTCTCGGTGTTACATAAGTTGACATTCGAATTTTCCTGCAAAGTTCTTTTCTTTAAAAACACGTGTACGAACTACTTTATTCGTACGAACTACTTTATTCGTACGAACTACTTTATTCGTACGAATTGTGTATCTTCCGTGATAAATCTTCCGATTTAGCAAATCTTTCATGCTAAACGAAAGTTTAAATTTCCGAGTAAACTCTTTTTCGAAAATATTGATCATTTGAGTTTATAAATATAATGCTATACTTGCCACTGGCAGCCATGTGATGTCAATTAACTTTAAAAATTAGTAGGAAATAGATTTCTTCAACTAAAATAGTTTTGGTCGATGTAAGAACACTGATTTGCACATTGAAACGATAACTCAAGCCACAGTGTATGTACCTATTGGATATGTTCGACTTGATTGTGTTTGAGTAATAATGTTTACAGTATGTAATTGCATATTAAATGCTTACGATTAGTTCGTTTGCACAAGATACTTAATCCCGAAAACTCTTGCTGAGACTATTTACGTTTATTAGTGGGAAGTGGTGATGACTGAGGAGATCTCCGTTAATTAATTTCCCTTCGTAAAGTATACAAAGCCAATAAGTCACCTTCTATGAGTGATTTATTGGCAAAGTGGTTAGTTGATTTGAGCAAAATGAGAATATAATCTTGGAGCTAACAAGTTTCTTTGATGATCCGGCTCTTGAAGTCTCATCTCCCTGCGCCACACTTGGCTCTGCTGCGCTGCAATTACAAATGCAAGTTTTCATTCCAGTCACAGAGAAGCCTTCGTTACTTGTACAGCCTCGTACGAAAATTAATGTTTGTGTGCAGACTTGCTGATCGTTGTTGGGTCTTCTTGGATATGATTTGTATAGTATCAAATATTCAGCATTATTTAATAACCATTACAAGTTGAGAATATTGCCTTTGAAATGGCTTCAGTTGAACATTATTACACCGTTTGAACATAGTTCAGAATATTAATCTGCAAGTCCCAGCAAATTGAATGTAATGACTCCGTTCCTCCACCACCTCCACAACAGAATTCTACATTTACTCAAACAAATAACTGTTTTATATTGTTCTAAATATTTACTATAGATTCATTCGCACAGACTCATTGCTATGAAGTATGTATACTGAATAATTCCTGCACGGGTGTTTTCAAATCCAAATTTTTGTAAATCGTTATAAAACCTCAGTGCTGCCGCTAATTCCCTTTTTTTCATTTAGAATGTTAAATTAAAAGCGTAACTAAATCGAAAGGATGAGCAGAAATGCGTTTAAGTAGCAATAAAAGCGGACCCCTCTTCCTTTGTGCACTTTGGTATGTTTGGAACACATCTTTATTACAGTGCTTATACCAGCAGCATTTAATGTATGTGTACGTATTGTGAATGTGGTGATGTGGTTCAGCGTGGAGCTACACCACACCGGCCTAGGGTGGTGATTAGGACATTGAACGTTGCTGGTAGTCAGGCTTGCTGAGCACTCGAGTCATCAACAAAGTTTCCATCCAGCTAATCAAGAATTTTTGTTCGTCTCTCCTAACATCAACAATGCCACTCTCGTATATTTATCTCCAAATCGGTCAAATCAAATTAGCTTCAGATATGTATTAATTAAAAGAACGAAACGAAAGTCTATCCCCCACAACAACACTCGAGTCACCCTAAACGGTTACCCTTCTTCACTCAATCATTTGTTCTGTTTCCATTTACAACAACTCAAGTATCCATAAAAGTCGTGTCCTTGTAGCTCCGCTACTGAAACGCAGCGCTATTACTTGTCTCACAAATCTTGCCACACGTTGTTATGAAATTTTTCCAACCCCAAACAATATTCCATTCAATTCTTAAATAATATATTTGTTTCAGAGAACACTACATAAACTAGAAAACTATTCCTCAAAGATTCAGATGCAACAACAGCTTTCACTCTCAGTCTATACTATAACTCCTACATCTTAATTTACTCCGTGGCTCAGGTCGCAACACTTCTCTAATTTTACTTCTCGAAGGACCACCTAGTTTTCTGCACTAGGAACCAACTAAAACTCGTAAGAATCATCCGAGTTAAATTAAAAACAATTTATTACACTACCTAGTTAATCCGATTCGAAACCAAACTCAATATTCAATAATAAAATAATTTGAGAAAACTCTTTGGGAGAGTGAAACTCAATATTGGGTTTCAAAATAATTTTAGAGGTAAAACTAAAACTTAATATTGAGTTTAAAAATGAGTCTTGGGAAGTTCTCGGGGAATACAAACTTAAACTTAACCTCAAGTCTAGAACTCTAACATATTGCTCTGTCTCTAACTAAACTAATGCTAATATTAATGCCTGTACCTTCTTAGACTTGACTCCAACGCGCGCCTTGGCTCTTCCCGCAATACAATAGTTGCTGTCACGCCCGAGCTTTTATTAGGCTGAGGCTCGAACAATATTTATTAAAGAGTCAACATTCCCAAATGCAAACTTACTTTTGTAATATTTCTTTGAAGAATCGTCAAACGACTCCCCAATAAGATGCTAATGTCAAAAGTGGGATTTCAATGGCATAGAAAATATTTCATAATTGGCAATTTTATTTTATTACGTATGATTACAATAACCTGCCGATACACAATGCTGACTCGATTTCTTTTGCTGTCAGTTTTTCTATCCCTGCTCACAGAGTGTGGCCTCTAGAATAGCAGTATTGCATAAGCCTAAGTAGAGTCTGTGTACGTATTCGGAGCGCACTTAGAGAGAGCGCGTTGGAAGGTATTTTTAATAATGGAAGGAGAATAAGTTACAAAGTGGTAGCTCGAAGTGACAGCTATTCATTGGGTGGTGACTGTGGGCTGTGTTGTGTTCCTGTGAACTGGGGATGAACCAAGTACTTTAATAATGGAGCAGCGCTGACTGTAATAATAACAATAATATATAATGAAATACATTCAGGTAATGTATGGTGTAATGTTATTACAATAATGGCTGAATGTGATAATGTATGTAATGGGATTGTGAATGAATATCTCTAATATGGCTTGTTAAGCAGGCTGAGATAAAATGAAAACAGGAGGGCGAACGAAAGTTCAGCGGAATGGATATCTTTTGCTGAAGGTTTAGCTCCACTTTGGAGAGAATGGGTTGTTAGAGGTTTAGTTTTATAGCAGTGTCGGAGAGAAGAGCCGCGTCAAGTAATAGTCTCCCAATAAGAAGGTACGAAGTGAGAGAGTGAGCGCGCGGGCGAAACTATTACAACCGTTTCTCTCTCGAATTGAACTTGTTGTAGCAGTGGAAGTGGAAATAGTACTCGCAGCCAGCCAGCACACATAAGGTTCTCTCCCACTGCTCCTACCTACCTATAAGTACAAACACAGATATACTTATTGTTGATATTATCCCTTCTGTTCTGTTTCTTGTGCTCGGCTTGGCAAATACTAGAAGTGAATTGGATGGATATATCAGATTGTACAATAGGAGATCACACAGTCAGTCTTGCGCTAGTTCTCTACTAGCATGTTCTTTCATATGTAGGTTCCTTAGTAAGTTTGTTATTCTTCCCCAGCTACCCTTTCAGATTTCAACTCACAATCACAGCACTTCCTTTCTTCTATACTTCTTGTAGTATGTAGTTGCAGTAGGCTTAAGCCGTTCCTATCCACTACACTATACTATGTAGTATCTCTCTAGTGCGGTATACGTCTCTCTGGACTCCTTGTTGGCATTTGGTGGGTATTGTTCATAAATCATGGGATTGTTTTTAAATGGGAACATTTGGGTTCCATTCGACACAATTGATGAGGGCATTTGTGTGCTTTGTAAACTACACGAAAGTTACACGTAAGTAAACCTTTGTAAGACTAAATCGACTTGGTCCGCTCTTACTTGAATCCCGACTAGGCAAAAAATACTCTTGCTCATCGTTTACTTAGAGTGACAGGATAGACCCAGTGTACACATGTTGAACATTTGCTGTAAATTTGCTATTTATTTCTTATGCAATAGTAAATGCAAGCATTGTTTCATATACTAATGTATGAATATAAACGGTATGGGTGGGGTTGTTTCTGTCTCACCTCACACTGTGTACTGTGGAACACATAAATAAGTGGTGGCTATTGTTAAAGTTCACCTTGAGACACTGTTAGCTTGGCAGCGTAGTATTTTTTGCCTTCTGTATACTGTGAATACTGAGCGATATGAAAGAGGGGGCAAAAGTATTGTCGAATGATGTAACTTTGTCAAAAGTAATGGAAATGATGAGATGGAAAACTGAGATTTTTCCTCCTCGGGAGCATTTAAGATACGGATGTGGTCTGAGTGGTGTTGAGTGACTTATGGGTTGATAGGCCACCAATATGGAGAGTAGATTGCAAATTGCATGAAAGGCATTTATTTTGTAAGGAAAACGGAGAGCAGAGTGCACGGAATGGGATGAAAATGAGATGGGAAGAAGATGCTCTGGGAAGTAACATAGATACGTGTTTAGGTGGATGGTAGTCATGAGAAGACGCTAAGGTGAAAGAAATGCATAATATGATGTGATGTAAGTAATATGTAGTTAGGTATCTCTCTCTCTCTCTCTCTCTCTCTCTCTCTCTCTCTCTCTGCAGCTCTCTATGTATGTATGTATGTGTAACCTTTATGGGATAAGTTGATAATAGGTAGCGGCTGTGCTTAGTTATTCAATTCGTTTCATGAATATCAAGTGACGGCAGGTTTTAGTGGTAAGCCAAGCATGAGCGGCTTCCAGACTAAAGGTTCAATTTCTCTCTTCTTTCCTCGTCTTTTCTCTCTGCTCTTCTCTCTCTCTCTCTCTCCCTGCTCACTGTTCGAATTTTACTCCGTAGTTATATGTGACTTGGACTGGAGATTGTTCCATCAGCCAGTTCACTTCAGTCTTCTCTCTGGCTCCACTCTCAAGTCAAGGCAGAGAGTCAGCCAGGACGCACGTTGAGGAGGCCACCTTCGCAGTCAAGTCCCACACGCCACTGACTCTTCCACACTTTAGCAGTCTTAACTTAAGTCTACTATCTATATTCTCCAACTGGCTTCACTGTGTCTCCAGTAAGTGGAGTGTGTGTACAGAACGGAACTGAAGTGAAGACGAGTAGAGACACAGAGAGACGAGCCAGCAGATAGGTGCTTTCATTCATCCGTGCATAGATACATTCATACCTTGGCTGAAGTTGATCTTGATCCTTCTTTACTCCCTAAGTCGCATTCTATTAGCGGAAACAGGTCCCTTGATATGAATGCTCTCGCTATGGCCAAATCGTGAGACTCTCTCTCACTCTCTCACTCTCCCTCTCCACAACGTACTTGATAGTGTGTTCACAATGCCGAAAAAAACGTTGCTGATTTCCGAGCTTTACTACACGGATAAAGGTACGTATACACCTGCTGTGCTTCCTTAGCTGTCTAGGCAAGATATAGGTATATCATGACGCTCTCTCAGTCAGTCCCCTTTCATGTATTTATGTCTATATGTATTTACAATTTGCTTGTCTATCTTCTCCTCTATCAAATTCCAAATAGAGTTGAGATCGATTCAGTATTTCTATTGGCGCTGATTTGTTCTTATAAATGGCACATTCTCAACTTGTGTGAATTATAAGCATTTTCAATTGTATTCTCAGATATTATAGCTGGTGATTGGACATTTAAGTGTGCTCTAACAATGTAATAATATGTACGTGTATACCTACATTACAACGGAATGAATAGTTAAATTGTATTCCATTCAATTTGTAAGGGAAAGTAGAATTTCAAAGGGAAATCGACCAAAGTCGCTATTTGAATTACAGACTGGATTTTTACACAAATCGATTTTTAAGTTGTAGATCATAGAAAAGTAGTACGTACGTATATTGGACTGGATTGGAGGAAAAAATCGATTTGATACAGAATCAAGCGATCGTATCTCTACGCAGCACCTTCACTATATTGTGCTGTCTATCGTTAAACTGTATCTTTGCATTTGCCCATCTTTATCTTCTGGAAGCACTTTGCTCTGATGTCATTCAACTGACTGGCTAGCCTTTGGTTTACCTATCCACTTACTGAGACTTCTTTGGATAGGAAAGTACCGAGAGGTGATATGCTTTACTTTATTTTACTTTACAAGCCTTCCATTTACCACAACTTTTCTCAGAACATGAATAAGAATAGCTTTTTATGCTGAGTAGATATTCACCTAAATACATTTTCCTACAAAGTGTCCTATTATATATTTTCGATGGTTAAACTCTACTTAGCTCAACTA
The DNA here is from genome assembly GCA_019776185.1 of Plutomurus gul. Classification (NCBI taxonomy): domain Eukaryota; kingdom Metazoa; phylum Arthropoda; class Collembola; order Entomobryomorpha; family Tomoceridae; genus Plutomurus; species Plutomurus gul. The sequence continues at coordinate 1,103 of JABASC010004210.1, read as the reverse complement.
CACACGCTGCAAGCTGCACGAGCACAACTTACGCTCTTCAAGTTCACTTTGTAAAACTTTCAAGTTCTCCTGCTCCGGAATTGACTGCCTATTACTAGGAATAAACATTTAATGTTCTGACTCCTTTGTCAACGTATCTTCTGGCTTTACTGCGATAATTTCTCGCCGAATTTTTACAGTACCTTCATAAAGTCTTTCTTCATGTCTCAATAATAACTTGCAAAAAATTTCAAAGATGATTTACAGTATTTTTTAGTAGAAAACAAAGTGGGAATTATTTAAGATGTACTGTGCTGTGCATATGTGATTTTTTCTTTATTCTAAAGAATTCGTATTTATAGCGATATTCCTAGAGACGGCTTTTATTTCTTGGTACTGGTTGACTCTTTAAACAATTTCTGGTAATAGTGGCAGTTGTCCAAGCGTAATTCTTAAACACTATTCTCAGTGAAGAAGAATTTGTTGAAGTATAAAGCTGATTTGCATACCAATATATGTATGTATATAGCAATGTCATTCATTAGCTTATAAACAGTTGGACTTGTAGGAGAGTTCACGCAAAAGATAATTTGGAAATGTCTCTTTAGATGAAAAGTCAAGAGTCGCTTACAGTGTGCAATCCCATCTGTCCACTTATCTTCTTTGTATTTTTCTCATTTCATTTGAAAATGTATGCTGCTCGTGCAAGTTATGGCTTGTTAAGTTATGAATGTTGAACACCTCGCTGATGCTCAAGTACCGGAGGGGGAATACTTGGAAAATGCCTTCAGCGCTAATACACACAATATTGAGTTTTGCTGCGCTACGTGCACACTTTACTATTTTATTTTTGTGAACCGTTGTGAATAGAACACATATATTCCACTATGAATATGAATAAATTGCAATTATGTGAATGAGCAATGAATAGTGAGTGTTCTTACTAGAACGCCTTTTACCGTTCGTCTCCACTATTTCACTATCTACTTGGCAGGGCATAAGAGCCATCCTTCCAAAGTGCATATAGTAAGTGGTCTGTGCTAAATCTGGCTATCAGACGAATAAGGGGATATGTAAAAAAGGAACCGTTGCTAACGACAATTTCAAAATTGTGTCAAAGTTTT
>JABASC010004209.1:0-12309 GCA_019776185.1 Plutomurus gul | reverse complement strand
CTAGTGACAAAGGTGACATAATTTCTGCATAACCTGCATTTGGTGTGCTAAAAATAATGTGTGTAGGAGTACAGAGATATTAGCGTTTGTCATTTTGGGGGCCATTATCTATGGCTAATATATAAGTGGTTCAATTGTGAGTCTAGTAGCGATCAGGCATAAGATAGATAATAGATGAAATAATCCTCTTTCATCTTTGACTAATACAGAAATTGTGCCTACGTGTACTGCTATAGGCAGGGGCGTATACATAAATAAAAGGTTGCCATAAGACGTAATAGCACCAGAGATGTAAATATGTAAGTGGACTAAAATCGAATATACTAAGTAGGTAAGCAAGACAAAGCTCTTGAGAGTACTTGAGAAAGTTAAGACGAGAGAACTGGCTGCTATCCACACGGAATACCAATAACAATGAGAGGACGTCAGCAGAACTGACTTTGTCTCCAACCAAGACTCGCTATGTTCACACTTTTCTACGTACACTGCACAGCACATAATGGCAAACAGACAAATACTATAATACGTTTACTTACAGAAAAGAAATGTCTCCAGTTCTTTCACTTGGCCTTCTACTTACTCTTACATAAATAGTGAGAGACTCCAACAAGAGTGTATTTAACTGCGCCATGATGTATGTCCATGCTCTTAAGTATTGTGAACCAACAAGAGACTACCGTGAATTCTATCCATTCGTCAAACGGAATTGAAAGTATTTCGTCTCGATAAATATATGTATTAGGGAAGGAAAACATCGCTTTGGCGTTCCCACCCCGGCCAATCTACTACTATTGTTCTCAGTGGAGGGTCTACATGTAAATTCTACTGCTCGTATTATTTTTAGTGTTTTTTTGTATGGTCGCAGAATGTCTTTGGTTCACTTTGAACAAAATGTTTAATTTTTCTTGACGTTGCTATTCTGCCGGTTTTACAAGCTCTACGAAAAATGTCTTGATGTTCTGTCGATTGCTATTTCTACTACTATGTATGTACATATGCTGCTGTCGAGAAAGAATTTTATTGCTATTACAAACTTCGAGTATCCGTATTATTGGTTCGAATGCCTCGTAAATGATATATCGTGTAAAGGAAATAGCGGTTATAAGGCCAGTACGAAGTAAATAAGAACAGATAGCAGGGTGGTATTTCATTGTTATGACATTTTATCTGTTAACTGAGAAAGGGGAATTTTGTGTGGTGCTTGTGGGTCTGTCATCAATATTTTATGGGAAAGTGCACTGCAATTAGATACACTTTTTACTGTGAATAGCAAATTGTACTGTACGTATCTATTTACTACTTCTACTGTTAGTATTAACAGGCAGATTTTTTCGCATGCCATTAATGGCTAGAGGGAGCGGTTGCTACATAGTTGCATGGCAGTGCAAAACAATAACTCGCATGTGATCTATCAGGAATGTGTACACTTTCTGAGCAAATTTCTGTACAAACAGCCCACTGCATGTTAGTTCAGCGGATGCTATGTCTGTGCGTAATACCAGGTAATTTCCTGAGCCATGCAGAAAGAAATCACTTTCATGCGCTCTCTACCAATTTCATGGGACAGATTCACGCAATCCTTCTTACCTGGATTGAGTAGACTCCAGTACGGGGACTCGTCATTTCCATTGCGATACAGTCCAGAGGCAATCTGAGAAAGCAATAGAAATAAATATGATTAGAGTCGATACGTTGCAGTTTATGTGGAAATTTGCCCTGTAGGAACATAATACATATACTAAACCTCATTTTTTCACAATTCGAAACCTTCGTCGTACAGAGTGGGATTCGAATTTGTAAACGCGCTAACATTCCTAAATCTTGATATTCCCCTTGGGACATATACTAGCCAATACATTTATCCGTAAGTCACTCTTTTACATTGTGTCAAATTCCTTTGCGTCGAGTAAGGTAAATTATCTTCCCAAACATGAAATACGAATCAAATGAAGAATCACATGTCATTGTAAAAGCATTCATGTTTTTTTCCATTTACGACTGGTTTAGGTCATTTGTGAATGAAGATTTCAATTGACTGCAAGTTTACCACTCTGCAGTCGATAAAATAGAAAATTGGTAATGGTAGTTCGAGTAATCGAAATCGATATATTTTGCACTGTTGGCATTTTCAAAAGTTTACTTCAAGATTGATTTGTTACTCTCTTCTTAAATTCATGTCCCTTCGTTTCAAGTCCTTAGGCGAAAAAAAGCTATCAGGAATCTCATCAAAATGTAACTGACTTAAATAACTGTACCGATAACTTTCACAATTCACAAAGAGTCATAATTCAATTTAAAAAACGATTCCACTTGGAAATTTGGTGCAAATGCACTTTCCTTTCACTTGTAACTTACACATAACTGTCAGACATATTCTTTCAATTAGTGTCGATTCTAGCACTATTTATTGCAGCTCGTTTAATTTTCAGGATAGAGAATTAAAACTTTCTAAGCTTTTAATCGTTTCAATGAATCATTTCTCTGATAAAGCGAGTAACTTTCATTGCTGACTTGCCATATTCACTCCATTTCTCTCCTTTCCTTACTAAATACAGACTGACTTTAGGAATTGAATGGAAGTTAACCAAATACATCCAGATAAACGAAAATGACACTAGATAAAACATTTTCAATTAGAAATGGAATATTGGTTGGACTAGAATTTTTTTGCCATTTTCTGTAAAAGTGCCGTACGTACTCAAAATATGTGAGTATCTGTTAGCAAGAAAGTGAACAAGACCAAACAACAGCTATATTTTTCATAGTTCTATATTGCACTATAAAGAACGCAGGAGAAGTTGGCGTCTTTGGTCTTTGCTAATTAGAATTTGTGCCCTCATTCCTAAACCGGCTGTCATGTCATATCAAAATTGTCATTCGAAAGCGAATGTTTTCGCACGACTCGACTGCTGATGCACTTTGTGTGTTTTCACCAACTCAAGAATTAAAGCTTTCAAAATTCATACAGTTTCAAAGATGACATTGCACATTGGGTAGCAAATCTCCCAGTGGAAGAATGATAGTGAACATTTTATTTTCACCATTTTCAAGGATTCGTATAAGTAAGTTGAAAGCGTGACAGAGCTATTTCGCAAAGTGACAGGAGATAAGTCTGTCGACTTTCAACACAACTAAGGAAACTGCGGGACCGTATAAAAGTCCTTCTTCAAGGTATGAATTTTGTTAATATTTGTTGACGATTCATTTTCACAGGCGACAACTTTCACAAGGTCCACAAATATTGTCATTTAAAGATTTTAGAAAATATTTCTCAAAAACCTAACGAAGGACGACATTTGGGGAATCCCAATTTTTAGGTAAATCCACAGATTCCCATTACCAATTTTGAAGATATCGATAATCCTTATTTTGTACATACATTAATATCTACAAAAAAATTCCGCTCAGAGTTCATTCCAGGTTGTAAATGACGTTTTGATTCACAAATACTTACTACATGACTTACTACATTACTACTGAAGAGGTGATATTTTATATAAATTACATTGACTGGAATTTTTTATATTTTTACGTTGCAGGTGTTGCATTAAATATTTAGTGTATAAATAATTGAGAAATCACTTGTAATCTAAACCACTACACTTACAGTGGCGTCTTGTTGTAAGTTTCGTTGAAATCTACATAGAGCCACAAATGAACAGGACCTGCTTTCAGTTACCATATTGCGAGTTATGAGTGCCAAGTTAAGCTACGTATGTACAATAAAGTACAATTCCAGTTGTATATGTTCACTACAATTTTTAGTAATAATATTTCCATTATCCCCACCCTACTTTTAGTCGGTTCACTTTTATCACATATGCTGACATGAGTCTGAGTTCACCGTTCCCACATCACATTTCCCCTCGTTAATTTTGATGACGCAATAAATTTCATTTTTTATACAAGAAAATGCGCAAGACTTCAGAAAAATTTGAGCCGTAAATATCAGAGATGCTAATTGACATGTCTCGCGTCTGCTGCGCCCACCGCGTACATTCTTGTATTTATACATTGACTGGGGAGAACCAATAAATAAAAAAGTAATATATGTGACCATACGAAGGAAAACAGTACCTACCTATATTATAATCTCGTCGTGCAAAGCGGATAACAAACCTTAGGAAAATGAAATATTCATTAGGAAGGGAGCTGAATGACAGGAGTAGACATGGTAAATTGGAAAAAAGCTGACGCATGGACCACTTCAATGAATATTTAAAATGACTTGTGTTGTGAATCTTGGAATTGAACGGGAAGGGGTAAATTACATACATTGTAACAGGTTCTGACCTTCCTAACTCAAATCGGATTAGCTTGCTGTGAGAACGAATTTACGCTCGAAATATCCGCTTAGAGATTGAGGGTGGAGAAAATTACTTTACGGTCCAAATAACAAGTTTGCAAATTTTAATGCAGAAATTCACAAATGCTACATCGTACTTGTCTAACTAAATGAGAAAAGATACTAATGTTCTATTTCTTGATTCTCACTCTAGGAGGCAAACTTTTGTCTTAAATGAGATTATAGTTGACCGTGTACGAAAGAATCATGAAAGTTGAAACAAAACACACATATTTCCAGGAGTCATCATAATTTGCATACAGCTCATAAATAAATATTCAAAAACACATTCTTCATTGCTTCGTGTTCCAAGAACAACACCAAAGTGCAAAAGAAAACTGTTTAGGTATTGGATTTTTGCACTTGATGCATTACTACAAGGACAATTCCATTAACTTATACAATTGCCACGTATACAACTGTGCTCCTCTAGAAACAAAATGCTATCAATCAATTTTTAATTTTCCTGTAGAAGTTTTGAAAACATTATTTCTGTAAGAAATGAGTTTTTAATTCAAATTAAACAACTTTGGGTCTAAATTAGAATAAGACTCTTAGCATTTGGTTTAAAGGAATATTTGAGACACGGAACTGTCTTATAACGTAATGCATACATTACAAAGGCACTCTAGCTCCAAGGATTCGAAGTACTTATTCACTATAAATAAAACAATTCGGAATACGATTCTGGGAATTCGTTTTCTTTGGTGAATAACTATCTATTGCCCTACCAAACATTTAACTAGAATTGATATATGTAATTTACATTTGCAATAATCATTATTTTGATGGTTACTTTTCAGTAGCTTTAATTGAAAGTTGGTGTGATATTTTCGACAAAAAATATAGTGAACATAACAACAGTTTAGCACTATTCACATTTTGAACTACTACATAAATATTCATAGAAACAGCTATAAGTACAGAGCTATTTAGTTATAGCTCACTGGTAAAAATGTCCCAGCAGTCACAGGAAAATTAAAATTAAAGGAAACTGTGCTTCTTCCAACAGCAGTAATTGGTCGAGATTATAGCCTTATGAATGTGATATGAAATCACAGCATAAAAGTGAAAGGTCGCTCGACAAAAAATTCGGCTTAAAGTATCGTCGTACTTAATGAGACAGTTTCATTATCTGCTTGTGTTTTTGTCTCACAGTTAATACAAAATTAATTTCTGATTCAATCAAGCTTAACTAGATTCAACTTACATAAAGCATGAAATGACTCTTGGTCAGATGTAAGTATCGGTTAATAAATAGGGAGTAGAATGTATGTAGCCTACTTTACGTAGAATTACTATATCCAACTGTTTTCTTTGAAAGCAACAGGAAGTATGCCAAGGTGAATATGTTTATGCGTGAATGGTACTTTAATTGACTATACGTAGGTATACATATAATTTGCACTGTAGATTTTTGGAAGAATATTAAGTCAAATTAGTCAAGGACAGTTCACCTCAACCGATCTTCAACTCGCTAACCACGACTAGCCACACTAGTTGAATGCAAGAAATGCAAATGCTCCTCAGGTTTTCCGGAGAAAGTGGAACTTGGAGAAAGTAATAACGAAGACCTTCTTTGTCCCGCATTGCACGTAGAAGATATTCTATGTACTACTACGTACAGGTATGCCTTTACTGCACTACATCTTAATTATGAATGAATGAATGGTATGTATTCATCTATCTGTCTATGTCCCTATTTAAACGTGTTGTTTAGTGAAGGACTGTGTACGCGTTGTAACAATGAAGTACGCAAAACACGTCCCCTCCCATTGTTTCGATGTGTATTCACTGGCAACTAAAGTGTAGGTGGCAGATGAGAATTTATTTGTGCTTTCTCTCTCTTATTCTCGTAACGTGTTGGAAGGCAGTGCAACCGGAGAGAACTCTGGTACACGTTGCTTTGCATGCGAATATTTAGTATTCAGGTTGCTCTTGCCTTTTTGTTTGTTAATTCATTCATAGTTGATGAAGTGGACTCATTTGCTACTTACGCTACCTTGCCACGTTTCAGCACAAGTTCCCAGCCCAATACAGACCTCCTTTATAATTCAGATGTGAAATCCAATTTAAACTCTACGGCAAATAATGAAAAAGACTAATTGTAAGCACAAACTATTTAATTTTGCACCGCACCGTTTAAATGGAAATTGTTGGGTGAAAGTTTACGAAATAAATTAAAGACTACGCTTTCGTGGATTTTGTGGATTAGTATTTTCTCTTAACAGCAGTTTCTCCACTTTACATTATTCTCAATGAAAATTTAATGATTTGTCATATCGCTAAAATACTCTACTTAATTGACATCTTTGCGTCGGGTCAAGGGTGAAAGTTCTGCGGAAGATGATGAGGTAAGGACGCTGTTCCATAAATTCCAATGTATTTCCTATAAATTATATTAGAGCGGGTACTTGTGTCCGCTTGTAACTTGTAAATTATATTGAGACGAATGTTTAAGATTCAGAAAAAGTCTGTGGGATGGGGATGAGCAGATGAGATGAATGGCAACTCTTATTACATCCATTGTCACTTTCACTTGATTTCACTAGGGAGTCTGTCTAGTCCACTCGGAAATAAAATTCGACATTGGCAAAGGCAGACAACGTAGTACTGTATGCATGTTGTAAATTCGTAGGCAAATACTACCGGGATGTCTGTAGCATTTTAAAAGATTCTCTTTCTTTATTTGATGCGCTCGCAGAATGCCACCAGCAAACGTCTGTGCCAGTATCTTCGACTACTACAATTCTAACACTCTCTATTTAATTCACTAGGAGTGGCACGAAGTATTGCTCTTCTATTTATAGGGAAGAAACGACGGGAACATTACTCATTGTTAGCATAATATTATTTTTAGGGTGCCTGTAAAGTGGAAAAACTGCCATTAACTTATGAAACCACAAAAAACCTAAGAATTGGATAAAAGATAAAGAAAATGCTCTTCAGTAATGAACGTGAGATATCTGCGCCATAACTGTCAAATTATATAACAACAGTGATATGAAACTGGGACTGTACACTTCGTTACACTTTGGTTTTAAAGTAAAAATAAGTTTCTCCCTTTGTTAGTTACGCTCTGTGATTTTCCAGTGGGCTGATTTGATTTCGATTTCACTGGCATTCCTGGTTGGCGTCCTTGTCTCCCATTCCCCTCATTCATTACTTCTCCACGTGCACAATGAATGCTCTCTTCAGATCTGCCCTACTGTAATACTTTTCTGTCTGTAAATACGCCTAAACCAGCAGATTGGATTTCACTTCTCATTTTCAGTACGGCAGTTCTATTCTTGTGTCAGGCTAATTTATTTCACGTAACACCAACCGAAGAAATTACTCTACAAGCCATGCAAGACGAAACCCACCAATTCATTCATGTATGTAGAACCTTATTATTACGTTCTTTCGAGTATCAGATATTATACTAGCAGTGACACAATGTTTTCTTTTCCCTTCTCACTTTCTAAACTATGTAACAATTTTCAGCTGTCTCCTTGCAACTTTTCTATGGCCAATTCATCTTGAAGACAGTGACTCCGTCACTGCTCACTTCTGACTCTGATACTCATCTACTCTTAACCCACACCCAATAAATTCAGTCATCCATCTGCTAATTTCTCATTATTTTGCTTTAATCGTTCCTGAATACTTTCTGCGAAAGTACACCCAACGGACCACATGAAATCATTACCGTGTGCAATTCAGTTATACTTTCTCTATGACGTTACTAAACAATCTTTGAAAGATCTTTTTTTACTTGGGCTATGGGTTAGCATTGAAGTGTTACCATTTGACAAGGTTTTCAACTTTCTTTAGTTGCAATTAATTATAAATTTTAGTACCAGTGGTTAGGCAGCTACGTGCTCAACTTACTGTAAGTGCGCCTGAGTACAATGTACATATAATTAAGTACTTTTGCAATAATTACAATGACAACAATTTCCTGCTATGCACAAATATTGATTGTGAAGTTGAAGAATTTTCATGATGTGTGCTAAAGGGGCACTAGATGAATTTTGTGTTGGTAAGGTATGACAAAATAAATATTTTCACAATGGTTCCTTTCACTACAGTAAACAGTATTTCCTGAAGTGTCCAACAAAAGGTGTCGGATACGTAACAAAATGATTTACAAACTGGCGATGACTATCTAATTTATAAGTGCACTTAAATGTGTGCAAAATAAAATGAGAAAATGCATACTTGTCCAACCAAAGTGGACAAGGAGCGAATATTTTCTTCTTTCGTCAAGTAGTAGCACATACGTGCTCGTATTCACAGCAGAAAAGAAAACATGACTAACCTGTTGTTTGAGAATGTCATCTACAGGTGCTCCCAATATCAACGGAAGACAAATACACAGTAGAGCTGTTATGTCAATTTTCATCATCTGCAATCGATAAAATGGATATTTCTTAAGTGGACTACTCATTACCTCTACGTCGTGTCAGATTAATTTTATATTTAGTGATAAATGCGGTAAACAAGAATGATATAATTGTAATGAATAATATGACCAGATTGCAAATTAGTAATAATTTATTTACCATGTTGATTGAGGGATGGACTTTGCAAGAAATGCTCTTATTTCCTTCTGTCTTCTGAGTCTCAACCGGGAATTAATAATTATTTACCATGTTGATTGAGGGATGGACTTTGCAAGAAATGCTCTTATTTCCTTCTGTCTTCTGAGTCTCAACCGGGAATGTGGGAATTCCTTTTTTTTCTGTTTTGGGAGAAAAGTGGAAGAGACAAAATTTTTGAAAAGACAAGGAAAAATAAATTAGAGCTGTCTATAGCTTTTTAGGAACTGTATGCCGTGAGACTCCCTTGAAGTATTCCAGAGAGTAGAATTCGAGTGAGAGGTCAGCCGAAGAGTGGAAAGGACTAAAGGAGAGAATGGAGAAAAGATGTTTCACAAGAGGTGAATAGTTCACAACTGAAATTTACGACGAGGGAGCGAGCTGTTTTATACTTTTATAGGAAATACGTGAACGAGTCAGTGCTTGAGTTGAGGAAATATCAAAGAAAAGCATTCAACCAGTTCCAGTCGTAGCGTAGCCTTCTCGAGAGTTTCCCCTATCAGTTAACATTTGGGCGAGTACAGCTACATACCATTCCATGCAACGGGGTTGGTTTCACTTTTTAGTCCATACGACTCGCTCATTCTCTTCCCACGCTCAATACAAGCCTACACACATACCAAACTTAAGTACAGTAGCTTGGCTTTCCTTTGAATCTGTACGACAGCCAGTCACTAAAAAATATGTTTACCAGTGCTTATAGGTACTCTGGGCAGACTTTCTCCCACGAAAGGACAGATAAGACAGAAGCAATTTTCACAAACATTATAGAGTGCAACACAGTGACATATGCATTAGTGGTATATCCCTACAGCATATGAGCCTGAGTAGTTAAGCGGAGCTTGTCCGAAAATCAGTCTCCCGATGATCCACTCGCTTACTCACCCAAATCAAGTGTTTTACTTTAAACAAGTATATTGGCTCACTTTATCTTCATCATTATTCCATTGTAGTATTTATAATGATTATGGTTATCCTTCTGTGGCCACCTATGTATGTACTTGGTTTTCGGGTGTTACGGTAGGCGGGACAGCAGCGAGCTTAGTTGGCATTCTTTATCTGTGCGTTCACTTTGACTGCTTTGTGCAATAATTGTGTCTGTGACTAGTGTTCTGTGTGTTTTATGTGGTGTGCGCACCCAACAGACCGTTCTGTTTGTCTCACTTAGCGTTTCAGCTGACAATCTGCACACGACATGACAAGACAATATAATCAAATTATAAACATTAGGCCCTTTCAAGCGATGGAGAGCTACGTGCTGGACATCCTTCTCTACTTAAAATTGCGACAGATACCTACTTACAGCTTATAAGAGCCCATATCTCCCTGTCCCTATATCATCCCTGACGTCCACTAATGCCCATAGAAATTCTACTGGCTTTATCAGCGTCTCTCCCACTGCACGCGAGGCAAACGACACACTTAGCGTGCTACTCAGAATTAGAAGTTTCACTCAGTTTGATCTTAGTTCCGTGTGTTGTAGGACGGGGCTCTAAGGAGACTGCACCACCACTCCACTTTCTCCAAAGGATCTCTAACTACTAGGCAATCCGCATTGTTAACAGTGGTCTTTATGATCGCTGTATAATGTGTAAGTGCCGATTGTATCCACTAAATAACACGTGGACAATTTTATGATGGCCAATTGCTAAAGCCTTTCGTGTGCATGCCTACAGTTTGTAGCAGTTTTACTGTGAATTTCATGGCGTGTGAAAGCGCGGCGTAATAATATTATCTCGCACCAAATTGGCTCGATGGGTTCCTTCCTAGCTTTTTTGTCATGCTTAGAATGTCATCAATGGAGTGGTGGAATGTAAAAGTGTACAGTGTATGTTTGTCCTGAGATTCAGATATTACACAAACATTTCGCTGTAGATGCTACCATTTACTTTCCTTGTGAATGTGTCAGTATCTGTAACACGAAAATATAGTCATGATTCTGTAAAAATAGTTTTCATTTATTCGGACTCAGAGTAGGAGAATAAATATTTAGGACTAAATTATCTGATTTGTGCATTCTATCAAAGTAGGATTGAATATAATATCGTAAGCTTTGAAAATGTAACATTATTTGATTTCAAAAATTCTATTTAAAATAAAAATGTAGTATGTATTCTAAATATAATAAGCAAACTCCCTGCATTTTGATGTTCATGTTGCTGTCATCATTGATGATCAGCCACAGAATCAAGTACAGATACAAACAGCAATCACCTTACTATTTGTGTACATTCTCTGACATGGTTCGTGCACACCTTCAAAATCTGTTGAGGGTCGGAGGCACGTAATCACAACGTTTCTCCAAAAAATCTTATTCCGGGTTCGTACGATATAAGGGAAAGTTCCAGAAGAGATTTCTCTCTTTCTATGCGGATTGTGTTTCAATACAGTTCTATAACAGCCTGTACACGTCCGTAATACAATATTTTTGTGTGGATATACGTCACCAACATAATAATGCGTGTGTGTAAGTACAGACCGAAACATCTATTGTGTCTGTACTACAAAGAGTTTGCTCCGAATGTCACGAGGAGACACCAAAAACTTGATAACGACAAAAGCTTTCTTTTGACCTGAAACAAGAAAGAAAAACTGTAAGGGAGTGGAGTAAAGTTCGCACCACCAGCCTGGCACGCAATGTAACTTGTAATGTGTACACACACGAATTCAAGGATGTGCAATTGAGTATTGAAAAGCAACTGTGCTAAAGGTAAAGTTGTCGTTCAATTATTTTCCGTAGAAGTAACAATCAAATGAAATGCAGAGGTAGTACATATGGCATATTACAATGGAATCCTTAAGTTTATTAATATGCCACATACGTCACAACTGTATTAACACATTTTTCCATGTAAACAAAAAAAAAATTTCCATACATTAATTGTGCTTACCAAATTAATTCATAGGCATTACGTACATATACAAAAGTATAGCAGAATTTGTAACTTTTAGGTTGTCATAAGAGAGTAGAAGAAAATTCAGTAAATGCATCTTTAACTTTTGAACGTTTTAATGAAGATCATGAATTCTTACTCTTAAGTTTGTAATTGCCAGAGGTACGACTTACACATCTAAAAAAATATATAGGAGATATCTTTAAAATAAACAAATCATACAGAACCCTTGGCCGACAACTTATGCATCTCAAGTTCATTTTTTCTACAAAGGCAAACACTAGACTAGATTCATCTTGCCTTAAGAGCAGAGAGAGAGTAACATCGTTTATTACATTAACGATTTCAGCCATACATCTATGGTTGCCTAAATAAGACACTGAATACTATTGTAAGTGGTATTAACATAATATTTGGGTTGAAATTATTGAATCACATGTACGGTATTAATATTGGTTATTGGAATAAAGGTGATTATGTAGAATTA
>JABASC010004208.1:0-12309 GCA_019776185.1 Plutomurus gul | reverse complement strand
TATTAGATTATTGGGCAAACACCAGATCATCACCTAAAATAATTTTGGCCTGTAACTGTAACCACATGGTAAACAAACATCATTTACTAACGTCCATACATTAATTTTTTAATAAGTGGTAATGGTGTACATAACCGTGGTAAGTGTACTGCTTTCAATTAGTTTTTGGACCTGGGCAAGCTACATACAGAGAATGATCACACATTTTGTCATTTACACACAAGTTAATGCAGTTGTAATGATTTAAATGATTCACGTTCGAATGTTTAAATATGCTAGGTATTTGTGATTTGAAAGGGTCCATGTTTTATTTTTGGGTCCGCCACTGATCGAGATGAAATGAAATTACCGTTGTAATTGTATGAGTCAGGTAATTTCCACAGCCTTTCTGTGTATTAGCATTAGAAAATATGTCATTTACTTTTTAATTTCCATTTACGATGTACAATTTGTAAAAAATATCGCTAAATTGATAGCATGCATAGAATACATACAAGTTAAGTTAGATATCTACAACATAGGGGTATTGTGTAGTGTCTACTAGGAGGTAGTGTCGCTAAAGCACCAAAGATGGCCAAATTGTCGGTTTCGCTAAATCACCGGATAGTTGACAGGAAGTCACTGACCTTTTGTTCATTCATCAAGTCTAAGAGTGCCCCTCATGAAAGAAACGAGTCGAGCTATTCATAAATTGACCACTTAGTATGACTGTCATTCATTAAATGTATGCAATGCTCACTACAACTTACAAAATAGTTTAATTCAGTCATTTTGATTCAAAAAATGTACATATGTACATAATATGTAGTATACCATGATAAATCGATAAATGTTATACCATAAGAAAATTAAAAATTTCAGACAATCGCGATCAATCGACAATCTTTAAAATTAAAGATGCTATCTATAAGTTCACAACCCCCTAACGTAACGAAATTGTTTTCAAATTAGTTGACTAAAAATATCTAAATTGAAGAGTAGAATCTTAAATATCTATATAGTTTAATTATTGGAATCTATCTGTACTTACAATTAGAATAAGATAACTGAAACATTCCATAATCTGTAAAAAAAATGGTTTAATAATGTGCTTGGGATTTCACATGAAACTGAAAACAAGGGAGAAAAGTCCTACATCGATCGCTAAAATGCATTGGAAATTGGAATATAGAGTACCAGTGGCGTAAATACAGTGGTAAGTGGTAATTTGGGAGGGGTACCGACCGACTATTTTACGAGTTCTTCCCTATCCTTCCTAGATGTGAATTTGTGAAATTTAGGAGCCAAGTGCCCCAAAATACGCGTCCGATGAGTATGAATGAGTACCTAATTTAAATTATTGTTTGACAGAATTTCGGTTGAAATTACCGTTTTGAAGAATTTTCTTTAAAAAATAGCTATTAATATGGTACTAGTTAATGAAAGTGGTGTAGTAACTTTCTCACTGTATGGAGGGAGTTCAACATGAACTGGCAATCAGTAAGATAGGTGAGATACTAGACCAGACTTAAGGTGGAGTCGTTGCTATACCTATACTTGGCTATCCTAACCATGTTAAACCGACCTAAACGGACCATCGTAGTCGAAGGAGTTCTCCGTCATTACGCTTTCTAATTCGGATGCAAACACAGATTTTGAAAGATAAGACACAAAACTGAGCTCAAATATTGCGTTTTTTCCCATAAAGTAGTAACCCCTAGGCTGCTTACACAGAGTTAGTAGGTAGCAAGTGTCACTTCGTGGAATTTTTACGTCTTTGGAGGCTGGATCCCGGCTATTTTATCACTCATTCAGTGACAGGGGATGAGACTTGGATCCACCATTACGACACAGAATATTCTCAATAGTTGTCAGTCGGTAATCCACCTCCATTAAAGTCAAAAGTGGGAAAATCGGTTTGAAAGATTATGGTGACCAAATTTTGGACTCTTCTTTCCTTCGAAATGCTTCAAAATGGAACCACAATTAACGGATTAAATAACCACCAAGTTTTGGGCGATTTGCGATATCGGTTGAGGAACGACAGGAACAGGGTGTTTGAGTGAAGGAATTCATCTCCTCGTCCCCCCTACACCCACGACCTGGGTTCTAGCTACTTCATCTCTTTCCAAATCTGGAAAAAGCCCTACATCGCAAAAAGTACGAGTCCCATGACGAACGTGCAAATTTGCCTGAACGCATTCACCCAATATCATTATTAAAATGTTAGTCAAAGATGTGAAAAGTCTATCAAACTTGGGAGAGTTTAGAATTACAAAATTAATACTCCTGTAAAGAAATAATGTACCATTACCACTTCATGTTAAACTCCCTTGGCATTAACCAAAAAGATTATGAATTGCAGTTCATAATCTAGGATCTGATTAATTTGTGTAGCCAACTTTTATTCCACAAGGAATAAATTCTAAACTCCTAAAATTGTGAATCATTCAATTGGTAGGTAAATTGAAATATCAAACTGAACGGACACAACATTAAACGATCTCACTACGAGTTTTCCACCACTCATCAACGATATAATCTTTTTAGTGTTTGCATTAGTCCAAATTTAACACAGAAGATTAAGGACTCTCGTGTACATTAACATTTGACCGATATTGCTGTTCACGTTACATTACAAGAAGACGGGGCTCGAAGAATTTAGTTGACAATTATTTAGCCTTACTGGACTGGCGGATTCCGCCATGGATAGTTGCCTATAACGTTGGCATTATTATAGGCACCTGATTGTTTTGTGTGCGCTCAATTAACTGGTGCTGTTTATTACCCACTTAAGTTGACAAAACTGGCACAAAAACTTTTCTTTCATTGTTTATGGGTTGTAAAAACTGCAAACGATCTTTATCTTCTTCTACTCATAAATGTTCAACAAGACTTTAAGGGTTCTTTTCACACTCCTAAATTAAGTCTTACGTCACGGTTACAAGAAGCTTGTAGGTCCACCTTCTTTTACAAAGGAGAATTTTAAATTAATAGATTTCTACTTAAATAAAATCGTATTTTGTGAAATATCGATATAATTGTAGCGCGATTGATATGAAACGATCTTAAAACAAATGAACCTCACATTTTACCACTAATTGGTGATTAGTCAAATAAACTACCAACGATTCGGTTTATATCCTTTTTACGTAAAATAATAAAGAGTTCATTGGGTTAATCTTTACTATTAAGCTGTGTACACATTTATCGATGTAAAAAGAGCAGACTTTTAGATCTGCGTACTACCAAAAGGTTAGTTAAAAGGTCTCCACTTTCTACCTCCGGTTTCCACCATCTTAATCTTTGAGGAACATTTATTTACACACAATGAGATTGGTCATTTAGTTGCTCAGTAGTCAAAAGACATGTACTGGTAATATATTCAAAGATACAGCCTCACAGCTTTATATTCAACTATATTTTTCGAATCAATAAATGAAAAGGGATCTGATTAGAAAGCTCTGCTTTGCGTTTGAACTTCTCAGAGAGAGAAAGAGAGAGCTCAGTAATGACGATGTACAGTAATTCCCATCTATCTTTGATATACGAGAGAGAATTAAAGAGCGAACTAGTGAAAGTAAATCGTGTTCTATCAGAGTCGAGTCATCCGAGCTTATGTTTTCATCCAGACAATAATATCATGGCAGTTTTGCTGGCGTACTCTCTGCTCTCTGATTATAAGGAATTTTGATGCGGTATGCGATTAGATCATTTATTGACAGAAAACAGTTTTATGCTGAATAGCAATAGTCTATAGGTTAAACGTAGGCATTTACACACTAAACACTGAACAAGTAACTACTACATACCTACATCATCTTAGGTCTCTATAGTAAATTGTTCTCGCTTTATTTACGCTACCTACTCCCCGCTGCATTGTCTATTGTCTTGTGCATTTTTGGTAGCGTGGCTCACTTTACACTGACTCTTGTGTTTTAGTGGATCGCACGTATAAGCACACGTTGTTTGTTTGTTGTATGGACATAATGCATTATGTGTATACAAAGGTTCGTGCATGCCGACATCATATACGTATGATATTATATATTCTTGAATATGTAAAGGCACAAATGCGTATATTTACATAGTTAGTATTTATGTACCTACTAGTGGAAGACTTGAAATAGGAAGAGAAGAAGATATATGGACTGCTTAGTTTTTGCGAACAGATGAAAGTGTGCGAGTCATGTACATATTTAGTGTGTAGTAGTTTAGAGTATATTTGTTAGTAAAGTTGAGGAGATGGAATTTCGGGTCGGGTTCTACTGCCACTGCCACCAGTTCGATTGGACAAGTTCTAGTTTATTTTGGTGGAAGACAGCGTACAAAGGGTGACTGGATCGATATGCCTTTTTGCACGTAAAGCTTTCCACTACTTGAGTTATTTCCATAGAGCTCAGTTCTGTAGAGTTGGTAGTTGGAGATGGAGTAGACCCGCCGGCCCGGGTACCGTACCGTCATCCAGAATTGCCTTTATTTCTCGCTGTGCTTTGAAGCCACGACGACGACGACGACTACTACTACTAGCAGTAGACAGAGTGCAGCAACCTGTACTGCTGCACAGTACACACACAGAACACACACATGATACGCTTTGATGAGAAACTACCCGCTCAAGGCATTAACAACTATAACCGTATAATCTTATTAAAATTATGACCAAGTGTAGTTTGTCATTTCGACTATATTCTCTTTCGTTTAAATTATAAGATGTGATGTGACTCTGCACGCTCCTAATAAAGGAAAGGAGGGAGGAACGAGACAGCCTACTAAACACTTATGTCGGGCAAGGTGCATACACTACCCGCGTCCTGCCTACCTACCTACCTACGTGTAGTATACAAAGTCGTGGGTAGCTCTACGAATCTTCAGTTGAACTTTCATGCATTTTCCCTCCATTCCTTTTCCCAGAGACTTTGTTGCCTGACTTGGCGTGGCTTGCTTTGGCTTCGCTCCTTTCTTACTATTACACAAACACACACGCTTTGTGTCTCTCACTCACAGCCCTACAGGAGAAAGTCACTTCATTCATTTTGTTCAATTGCTTTGCGAGCTTTGCTTTGGCCTGCTCTGTTGTTCTCTCTCTCTCTCTTTCTTTCTCATTGCAATGTCTTTGGAAAAAGAGAAAGCGGGAGAAAAATTCTCAACATGTGTCACTTTCTCTCCTCATGACCAATGCGCTGAGTTTAGAACATGGAAGGATTGTGTGCCAGTGAGCTGTCTCAAATGACACACTATCTTCTAGTCTGTATTTATATGAATGCAATATTTCATATCGGCGACTCATCTTACATTTACTGTGCTACAAATGAATACACGATATTTGATACTTTGCTAGCAGAAGTAATTCTTGACAGATATTTGCATTGTGCAGAGCAATATTATAGAGTGGAACATGTGGTTAGTTATTAGTAGCAATTTTAATGCTAACATCGAGCAAAAGGTGTTAAGAAGAAAAGAAATATACTTTTAGTAGTTTTTTCTTCTTAAGAATTGTTTAGACGCCAACCGTCATATTTCAGAGTGACGCTCATTCACTCCGTTATGTTTCATGTACAGGGATAGTGTGTCGGAGAAAGTGAGCGAGCGAAAGAGAGAGCTTATATAAGTAAGTCTGGGCAAGATTGGCCCAAAAGTCCGCAATACCACATAGAGGAGAATAGTGAGCTTAAGAAGAGAAAGGAGATGAGTTTTTGGAATAGTAGTGTTGGAGAGTCGTGGAGAAAGGGAAACAACTAAATAGAGTCGAGGGCGTAATGGATTGAAGGAGATGGTTAAGTGAAAGTTGGATAACAAGAAAGAGTTGGTTGGTTGGGACGGAATTCAAGAAGACGAAGACGACGACTAACTGAAGTAACTACTGCTGCACTTTTGTAGTAGTGGCACTACTGTTCACAGTGAGAGCGAAAGCAGAGAGAAAGAGACTGGCAGCTTTCGACTTGATTTCAGTTGACTACAACAAACATAAAAAGAGAAGAGCCAGTGCAGCCCATACAGACAAACCAAACCGGAGATTCGTATTGTGTTCCATTGAATCCAATGTATGTATGTATGTATATTGTGAGTAATAGTCCTGGTGTATTAGGGAGAGTGGATGAGAGGACTTGACTAAAGATTCACACATACACATGCAACGATACATACATATATACAAATGCCTTACTACATACATAGTACAGTATTAGCAGTATACAATGTATGGATTGGCTATTGCAAATCTCAACCGAACTGCACCACCACCACCACTCTTCTTCCTAAAGAGTAGTCAGAGACAGAGAGCCGAGCTGAAGCAAAAATGATGCTGGCCTACGTAGTGAGTGAGAGAGAGAGTGAGGGTATCTCTTGTTGCTGGTTCTCCTTATTGTCTGATTTGTCCCATAAATTACAATGAGAGGAGCGGGAACGGAACTTTGTCGATGAGATGAGAATGTGTGTACTGCAAGCAAGGAGAAAGAGAGAGAGAGAGAGAAAGCTGTACTGCCGCCCAAAACTCATTTCTTCTTCAGACAGTCTGTTCTGTTCTGTTCTGCGTTCCGTGCTCGCAACGTTGAATTCGGGATCCGACCGTCGTGCCGTGTATCCTTTCTGTCCGACGTCGTCATGGATACTTCTTTATGGAGGTTTTACCAATGAAAAGGCGAGCTTGATTGTGCGCAGCCAAGTTGCACCCAAAAATATATAGTCTTACTCACACCATGCTTTAGCTCCGACAGTTCAGTTCCCTCTTAATGCTTAGTATAAGCAGTTCACTCTCTCTTTGCCACTCTCCGTTGTAGTCGCGAGCAGTCGAGTGCTCTTGGCTTCTCCCATTCTATCTCAGACCTCACTTACTTAACAAACACACTACAAACTACACCGAGTACACCGAGTCGCGCTCAACCAACTCAATTCAACCATCCTTCCTCATGTCTCTTCTCTCTCTACCACCATACTCACCTACACATACATACATACATATGCACTACACATACTATATATATATATATATATATATATATGTTGTAGAGGCACACGTACATAGGTGAGACATTCGTTGTATGTAGTTAGAGCAGGTCTGCACCCAATACTACTAGCAGTGGCAGTAGTAGTATGTTTATGGGTATAGCCCACTCCTCTCTTTCACACATACATATGTACATGGGGCCTAAGTTGAGTATTAGTGAGCCTATTCGGAAATATTACTCACTCAGCTCCGTTTCACTGGCTTTTCTTCGCTACTCACACCATTATGCATGCATCGATCCCTCTTGATCAGCCAGAGAAAAGCCTTCCCTATCATAACACGATGATCAGCCGAATAACTTTCCAAACGATTAGGACCTTTTTGCGACTACCTTTAAGTCCCTGCCTGCACATAATCAAACACTTACCCGCGAGCTCCCACATACCACCTTCCTCTCCTCGCCTGTCCACACAAACATATACACACACACACACACACGCTACGATGTACTGTGCTAATAAATAACAATTTCCTTTGGGTTAAAATGTCCCACTCGACGCAAGTGGTTCACTGTGTTCTGTTGTTAAGCATTAGGGAGAAAGCACCGCGTATGTATAGTCCGAACACACTATCTGCATGCACACGCCTACGTATTAATGCCTGGTTATAAAGCTTGTCGATAATAATGTGTAAAGGTATGTCATTAAACGCAATGTGACATTTACTATTGGGTATTCCCATGTGATCTTATATTAAATAATGTGGGTGTATTTTACTGGATCAATGCACTCCCACACATGCACAATGCATTTGTTAGCATACGGGAGGTAATATGATACAAGCATTTACATGTATTTCCATATATGTAGTAAAATGAGTAAATAAGAATATAATAAGCTTGTGTACTCTGATTTGTTGAAACGCAGCTTTCTCTATGCAAACATATTAGGCACCTCTATAGAAGTGATTAACATTCTAAACGGTCCGCAAGATTGATTTAAAAGACTGGATGTTTGTGAAGGTGTCAACACATCAGTGGAGCTTTCGGTCTATCGACAGCCACCTTCTATCGACTGTCATTTGTTGAGTGGGACTCGAGAATATTGATCCGATAACAAATTGTGGATTCAGTTGCCAGTGACAGAATCTTGATTGAGTGTGTGGTATTGGAGGAGGGCATGAGATTGGAAAGCATAGCTAATTCACACAACGAACTTGATTCACAATGTTCAATCTTCATTCAGACACACAGAGACACACACACACCGTTCACATTTACACTCCTACTTCTCGCTCTGTCTCTGTCTGTGCTCCAGACTCTGGAGTACAGAAGCAGTGGAGTCCGTCGTTCGTGGAGTCAGCCAGAGTCATTGTGCCACCAAGGCTCCCTTCTCCGCATGCACAACACAAATACGTAATTTAAGGATGTGCTGAGCCACTTCATATATATTCAGCATTCTCCGATGCAAACATACCTTGGCATTGGACAGCATGTCGTAGTGGTAGTCAGTGGATTGGATTGCTCGCGTAGATTCGCATCACATCAGTCTCTCTGACGGCATTTCGTCTCTCTCTCTCTCTCTCTCTCTGGATGAGCAAGTGTAGTTAGTCGTAGTAGAAGTGTGCTAGGAAAATCGTAGTGGAAGACATGAAAGGCACAGTGAGAAGCATGAGACGAGCTGAACAAGTGAATATACAGTGAATGATGAAAGTGGCATGTTCCTAATTTCGATGGAGGGTTTATGCTTACTCATTGGCATATAGCTGCCTAGATGAGGTTTCCTTTTTCCTCGGAGGAAGTTTCGGCATGAGACTTATCCCGCGATATCCCAGCATGCTTTCCCAAGGGAAGTCAGTGGCGCCCGGCACAGAAGCCGTCGTAAAACGGGATTCACTCGCTCTGCCCTGCCTACTTTCAACTTTGGGCTTTCTCCGATCGACCCGCATCCGCGTATAGCCACGCTGCTCTGCTACTAGGAACTGTATAAACTATGCATTAAACGTAGTACGAGCAATACTAGGAACTGCTATTTATATACGGAGTGTCCCTCATACAGATATATGTATATACGAGTAGTAGGAAGACTGCTGCTACATACTACTACTATTACTACAGATTTCTCCTTGTTGTATATCTCTCTGTTGTATGTATGTATGTACTAGATGCACTGGGAAGAGGAGAGAGAGTTGAAGTGATTGTACTCAATAGCGTAGGACGCATTCCATATGATTTCCCAGCTCTATGACTCTCTCCACGAAAGCACACTAGAATTTAGTTGAGACTACACTTAAGGAAAACCAACAGAGAAGCACATCAGATTCCTATCACACATACAGGCTTGGTCGTTAGCTCACCTCACGGTGAGGAACGTAGGAGACACTTCATTTCTCCTACAGAAGGAAACTGAAGAAAAGTGCTTGCAATAATGTGCAGCTAACTTTCCTCTGGTGTGTTGTAGCAGCCACTTTTCGCTCGAGATGCAGGTAGGCATTGTCACCGTTCAAATTGGTAGCAGCGTGGCAAGGAAGTCAATGTACTTCATGCATTATTTGTTAGGGGTTACTTATTTATTAGTATTTCACAATTAAATACTTGGTTTGTATGTAGGATGTAGAGAAAAATTTATATGTGCTTGTTGGTAAATATTTGGAATGTTTTGCGGTGTTGTGCACATGGATTTTTGTGTGTAAATAATGGGTAAAGGGAAAACAACACGTTGGGGCTAATTCCCATGATCGTCCATTATTTTCGCAATATAATTTCTTAATCCTTAGGTTTTCCGTTCTGAATGGTTCTAAGATCTTTTGCATAATCGTACCACAATCCCTCTCATTATTTCCACTAAGTTTCCCATTAGATCATACTCAGGAGCTTTAATGAGCCCACTTGAGTTGGCTCTACTACTCGACTCTGGAGTAGGTAGTTACACTAGAATAGATTTAAGTCAGCTTGACTGAACTGACACAGACAGTCAGTTCCAAATCAAATGAATAGTGCTCGACATGATTTCCTTGCCTTGATTTAGTCTTTTCTTGACCTTTTACGTCCCCATAAAGTTGGGCATGTAAAAATATTTTATTTCTCCCTCATGTAAATGTGCTTAACTTTCAAATGGATGGTTTGAGGTTCTGTGCTGATATGTTACGTTCATGTTTTCCTACGATTTCACTCACCAGCCCCCCATTACTGTGCCAGAGTATACTGATCTATGTTTGTATGTATCTGTATACTGGTGAGGATGTTGGCGATAACAAGTTTATATTTAACTGCCTATATAGGCAATTCAAGTCGTGTACAAGTGTATGGTACACGGGGGTGTGCATGATTATATCGCAGGTGAGAAGAAGGATGATTCAGTTTAGAGCGAGAACACGAGAAGATAAACGAGTACAAGTGGTCTTCTCCCAGCTTGGCTAAACTCCCAGTGTAAGTGAATACTAGAGGTCGGACCGGTTTAAACCATTTCTTTACAGCTTACATGTTATATCATGAATTATCTATTGAATTGAATCACAAAATTTTCAAATTAATTCGATACAATCGTGCAGAAATTAAGACATAATTAGCGCATTCATTAAAACAAATCACAAAAGTACTTGGTTTAAATTTTTTATTTTTGGTAGTATGTGATTAATGTGATAGCTAGTGTTAAATAAAATTTCGTTCGTGCAATATAACTCGTCTGGCTAATTGATTCGCAGTATTGACTGGACCTGATGAACAATACAACATATTATTTTGGAGTAGTAAACGATAAAATTTACGGCGTTATTCCAATTCTTTAAGTTTTGTAGCCTATTAACGTTGAGTAGTAAAAATATGTGAACAATTAATCAGTTTGTGAAATGTGAGTTCGATTTTAATGAAAAATCCCGTATTTACAAACATTATTTTTGAATTTTAAAGTCTCATAAGTAAGAATCCCACTTCTAGAATATAGTTATCTTGTATTTGTCTGGTGTACTTGCACATTGAAAAGTCGAAGCACTACAGAGAACTAAAAACAAGGCAACTGCACGAGCACTCTATATTGTCAAAAAGTAGCTACAGTGTTTTCGATTGTGCTATATTGCTGCTGCTGTTAAAAGTACAGAATTGTAGAGGAGCAAAGTATAAAACGTACATACAAAGTATGTGCAATCAGTACAGATAGGAGTTTAGGGAAGTCTAATCGAGTCCCTGTCTACGGTTTAGAGTAGAGAATGTATTTGGTAGTGGGACTGTGTACTATATAGATGGGTTGTCTGATCGAGAACCAGAACAGAACTTCAACGATCACTATTTTCCACAACAGAATAACACAAAGGAGAGAATAGCAGAGTTCCAAAGTGTAATGCGCCAGTATCGTATCTCATCGTAATAGAAAATGGGCATGATGTGGCAGCTATAAATATACATCATGTAAGGTTAGGCCCCTTGGAGCCCAATAATCGGATTCCAATTGAAACTCTTCACTAGAACTGAGATCAGACTCGTTTTTTCATCGCGGGGAAAGCACCAAAAGAAAGACTGGTAATAGTTAAAGTTATGATGGCCCACATAGATTGGAGGCCGTTGAAATCATGAAACAAAGCCAGAAAGAAAGTTATAACAGATATTTATGGATATATTTAAATGTATTTAACTGTGCATAGTAAATGCATGCAGATAAAATGCCAGTCGACAACGAATAATACCTGTTCAAACGTGTCTGTGTACGTTTTAGTGTGGGACAAAGGAAAAGTTCAGCTAAAAATAGTAAATAATAAATTCTGAAATGAAATGTTACTGTTTTGTCCACACGTGATTGTTCCTGTACAACTAATGGCATAGAATTTATATTTTTAATTAAGGGCTTCTATTGTCTAATGTCAATCGTACGTCAGTATATTTTCACTTTGCTTTCCCAGTCACAAAGAATATAATATCCGAATGTTGCCACACAAAGAGACAAAGCAGAAACTACAACAGAACGTCCAGGGTGAGGTAACAAATCAACAACACAAAAGTGATCTAATTAATTTCTTACTCCTGACATCATAATAATGAAATTAATATATTCATTTCTATGCTCATTGCTCATGTAATAAATATTAACCGCTTTCATTTCCGCAAAAAAAAATCCTACATCAGTTTTCCAAAAGAAACAATTGAAATATTTACAATTCCCTTAAATTTCCTTTTCACTCCGTTGACCGACCACCTTGCATCCTCATCCCCAAAACAAAGAAACGCCAAACAAAATTCTTATTCCAGTCTCACGGTGTGCACACCAATAACCTGACCAATACAATACAACAGAGAGCAGTTGTTTCTTCGAGGGAAACTTTTGTGCCTCTCGTTTTCTCCTTCTGCTAATATATGCATATATTCTCAGCTTGGAAGACGCTGTTCTTTTTATTTA
>JABASC010004207.1:0-12310 GCA_019776185.1 Plutomurus gul | reverse complement strand
AGGTTCCACTCTAAATATACATTTTCTTTTAGTGTTATCACTAGCTCAAATAGTAGCATCTAGTGTTTGGAACAGATATTGCATTGGTTTAAAATTGTGTGCAGATTGGAATCGAGACACCTTATAGGCTCTCCGTAATTGACACACCACATAGTTTCTTTTGTGGTTCGACGATCGTGCTATCAGTGCAAGCGTTAATCACACTAATAATCCGACAATGGTTCGATAGAGGAAATTTTGTAAGGAATTGCCTAATAATTTATTGGCAGCCAGTCGAGTCTCGGCCTGCTTTATGATCATGGTGGCGGTGGGCATCGTCGAATATTAGAATTTAATGGCGTACCTGTACGGGACACACAAACTAGCTCCGGCTAAGTAATGTATTGAAAAATGTCCGCCTCGACAGACAATGGCAGGCAATTTGCCCAATCGACCGTAAGAAAGTCATTGCAATCGCACAACGAGCTATTTACCTACTTTCGCCCATTTCCTTGTATGTAGTAGCTGACGACACGTTTTGAGCCAGACTAGTGGCCAAGGGGAGACATAGAGGCGCGCGACAAAGCAACAAAACTACTATTAAGACTTAAATTAATAATGTCATAAAAATGTCCAGCTAATCTATCATGTCTTGTGGGAGTACAAAAAGTCAGTACATTACATAGTGTACAAACAGTAGAGATAAGCTCTATACTCTACAGTGTAAAACATGTAGTGAAAGTCAGACAGCTTGTGTATGAGTCGGTGCGAGCATCAGAAATGGAAGGACAGGAGAAATCTGCATGATCATTATCTCCATAATAAGCATTGTAGCTCGATCGTATAGAAGGTTGTGAAAGTCACATACAGTGCAGATACAAACATTGTACCTACTAGTAAAAGCACTAACAAAAGTACAATATGTATAGGAAACTGTGTATAGAATAGACAATTGCAGTAATTTGTGTAGCTGTGTTCTGTTGTCTGTCTCTGGTTGTGAATGTGTGTGGCGTGATGCAATGTCTAAGGAGAAGCCTGTGCGCGACAAAAATCAAGAGTGACATGACATTATCACTTAACAGTTAGACACGAAGACAGAGAAGATTATAAACAGTGAGAGAAATTGGCGGATTTGCATTTTTTGTCACTTTGGTAATCTGCGAAAAAAGTAATAATATAATGTCATTCAAATATGTCATCTCACAGCCTCTGTCTATCATCGAGTCTGTCTTTTTGCAAGTCGTGGGCTGTGTGCAGGCAGAGCGACAGCGACTCAGCTCCTACATGTCTCCTAAATACTTTGCTTTTGTAGGTGACTCGCGCGCTGACTGTCATCACAAACATGCTTTATTAAATACACAACATATTCTGCATTATTAAAAGAATGCCGACGAAATTCTTCTTGTCTTCCACGTACTTTTCTCCACGTAGGTATTCGCTTTCTCTTTCTTTCTCCCTGCTCCGTTCTCACTACTGTCGCTCGCAATGCTAATACTGCATATTGCGCGTACACGTACAAAAGTATATTCGCGTGCCTCTCTCTCTTCTGCACACACACACACACACAGTATCTGTAAGTATAAGCACGCGGTGAGTGTCCGTATGTGGTGCATCAGTGGATGCATTAGTAATACATACGTGTAGGTACGTATTAATGTCAGCAGGGGATCAATGAATCTTTAATACTCACAAGAATGTATAGTCTTCATGATAGGACAGCGTCAGCCAGGTAAGTAAATATACGCTCAAGCTAACCAAAGGTTCAATGCAATGATGCTACACACACATTGTACGTAATTTAATGTAATTGTTGAGTCACAGGGATGAACTGAGGGGAAAGTAAATCTACTGACTGAGCACAGTGAATCAACGCAAATCAAGTCAAATAGGTGGGTGAGACTGAGACAGGACAGAACACAACCTTCTATAACACAGCCAAACTTATAACTAACACATACATACTACCGCTATCTCTCTCTCTGTGTGTCTGTCTCTCGCTCACTCTGTGTAGTACTTAGTTGTTCCTAGCTCTACTTGGCACTCTACTTTTCTAAATAATTAATTCGCGTGCAAAGTAATAACCATCATTCTTACTTATTACTTTCATACCATGCACCATAGGATTATACATACAGAGGACTGTACTGGCGCTCTCATAATTCATTGACTGAACTGTGTATCTACCGTCAAAGCACCATGTATATACATATAACTGGGTTAAGTATTCGAATATAGTACGTGGACACCTAGGTATGTCGTCCCATCTAATTTTGATTGTGGCTAAAAGCAAGGAATTTCGCAAAAGATTTCTCTTTAAATGCCTTTTCGTCGACTGGATTGCAGCGGAGCAGCTACACAGGCTCGCGTCAACATATTGTACACTGCAGCAATGGTAGTAGTGTAGGTGGGGTTTACTTTTATTAAAGTGAAGACAGTGAAAGTTTTATTCTTCAACCTCAGCAGCCACCGCCATTATTATAATAAGACTTTCAGAACTTTGGTACTGCCACCAACCGCAGAGAGTGTGTATTTTGTATGTGTAATACAGGGCTTGATGAGCAAAAAAGGTAATAGAATATTTTAGGGTAATTGGTAGGTAATGAGTAGGTGAGGTATTATTGATTCAAAAAGTTTCCCGTGCCGGGAATCGAACCCGGACCTCCCGGGAACACCTCTGGTGATCGACAAGGATTGAGAGCCGGGTATCCTAGCCGGTAGACTACACGGGATTGTGGAAGACGCAGCGCTGTTGAGTTCTGCTTGTTTCAGCCAAAACTCTTCTCTCTCTTTTGTGTGTGTATGTATTTCGTCTATTTACTATGCATCAATCTCATCGGATTCTTTCTGTGTGCACATTGAACGGTTTGGTGTTCTAAATGAGATGAGACTGATTTGTGCCGTGACTTTTGAGTACACAACCAATTTAAATTCATTTTAGATGAGCCAATCACGCAAAGTATACATACACCGTGTTGAATAATGTAAATAACTTGCAGAAATGCGAAGCAAATGAATACTCACTTGCTTTTCGTTGTCACACCATCCCCACCATTAAATTGTATTACTACGAATACGAGTTTACATCCAATCATTACTTACCTGCGCCTGCTGCCACACATGCACAAGGCATAAAATTGCGGCCCACGCTGTGTGGCCATATATAGTATTGTGCTGCTTAAGAATTTGCATTGCCCCTTCTAAATTGTATAGGGGCAGCGTACGTAATAGGCAATTGGGTAATTGCAAACAAAATGTGAAGGTATAATGATAGGAGAAGTCCGTAATATGCGTGTTTGCAAATATGTACATAATGCAGCCTATATTTAGGGCTTGTCTATCATCATTGTGCAAATCCTTCGCTTTCGTACACAATACAACATCGTCGTAAGCACCAGTGCACGGTAACTAGTACACTAATATATGATATTGTTGCCTTAATTTTTTTCTAGGGACATGTCTGTTCTATGTACGTAGAGACCGTGTGTGTGTGTGGTGTAAGTAGTGCAAGAATGTTTTCTTCTATACATAAAATATTGGGTGTGATTTATGAGGGTGTATATTTGGGAGCAGCGGTGACATGTTGACATGTCGCCTTTCTCCGGTCCATTCACGATTAATATCTCATCGCTTGTATTAAATGTATAGAATGATGCATGCTATTCATGGATACCTTTACAGACTTTTTTACGATGTACGAATTCAGGCAACTCCTGAAATCCGCTTCCTATCCGGTTTTTTAAAGCTGAATTCTATGTATACAGACTTTCCAATAATTTCCAATTGTGAGTCGCATAGGGAAATAAATTGTAGATGATGGTAGCATTATATGACAGACCGTCATATGCACTGAACTGTAAAATGAGAAATGTAGAACATTGGGTAATTTCTAGATTTA
Organism: Plutomurus gul; assembly: GCA_019776185.1. Taxonomy (NCBI): domain Eukaryota; kingdom Metazoa; phylum Arthropoda; class Collembola; order Entomobryomorpha; family Tomoceridae; genus Plutomurus; species Plutomurus gul. Next base: position 8,436 of record JABASC010004207.1, on the reverse strand, counting down.
GCATCACAAATTAAATTCAAAGAAGAGGCATAGAGGAAATATTGAGGATTTTTAGAGAAATGGGCATTTCCAATAAGGGATGAGTAGCTATCCATCCATAAAATGAGGTCTGCAAAGTTAAGTAATCGGAGAATTGGTGAGACTGCGTGAATTAAGGCTTAGAGGAGGATGAAAGCGATTTGTACCGGTGAAAGTAACAAATCCGAATCAATTTTTTCACGCACTTGCACTTTTATATGAAAAACTTTTATCTCTTGGCAGCATACTAGTTGGGGGGGCGGTTATATTTGTCCTTTTTCCACGTCTTCCTGTAGTACAAGTGCTCTCTGGAAGATGGAGGTGAAACGTGGAATGATATTGAATTTTTAGAAGAAAAAATCGTAACATATTTTAAAGTGAACTTGGAACTTGTGACAATAATGGAAAATCTTATGACAAAATCCTTGTTTTAAAAAATGTGGAGGACGAGGTTGGAGTACGTACAATCGTAGTAATAGTATTGTAGTAGTAGTGGGCATGGCATGAGTATATATGTGACTACTACAAGAGAATTGTACTTATGGCAGCTCTCTCCTCCTCCCAGTGTGTACTGTGTACTAAGAGTATGTAGTCGCTAGCATGTAACTTCCGTAACATGTAAGTGAGAAGTGACTTCAGGATTCACTTACAATTTGCGCAATGTGAGTAGAATATAAAGGCTGCATGAGGATTTATCGCTCTCTACAGACATTACACTAATACACTTTCCTACAAAAAGCATTTCTATACGGCTGCCTCCATGATTTGATGTGCGTGCTTTTTATAATATACATTATATAATGTGGAAAAGTTTATACACAGTTTATATATGTTGAATAAAAAGTTTTCTGACATTAGGCTTTTATTTATTACCCTCTACAGACATTCTTTTGAGAGCTTTCTGTTCTGTGACGATCCTTGAAATTTTCCACTGTTGGAATTTTTCGAACAGTATTTTTCGGGGAATGATCTAAAGAAACAAGTCGAAAATTAAAATAGGTTTGTCTTCCTAAAGGGGATACAGGAGGCAGTTTGCTTTACGGCACAAACGGAAATACCATTGGCACAGATTCTCGTGTAATACATAAAATAAAACTAACTAAAATACCTTGAGTATACTCATAATGTTCTACGACGCTACTTATTACATTAGGAGTTAGTTTAGGGCCCGAACTACACCCGACCACAGCACAGTCAACACAGGATGCACACAGCAAGCACACACAACACAACACAACGCACACTCAAATCCATAGGACAGAATATATTAGACTATTTCCAGCAAATATATAGCATCCCACCTAGTTGAAGTTGAAAGTGTCCCCAGACACAGAAGGTTTTCCTCAGGCAAGTAAACAGACTACTCTTATCATACTTATGGTGCGCACACACTACACAGCTTCTACTACCAACTACCAACTACGTAGTCACCTCAACGGTACTACATAGTTCTGTACATTCTATGTTGCATTGTATGCTCAGATATCATATAACGGGAAATTGTATATTTTCCTCACCCAAATTTATTCATGGCGAACACTTGTGCAAATACATATACATACATATATACACGCCTAAGTACCTTTGTATTTATATACATGCAAAACCGTAGGTATTCCATTCTCCTATGTCTCTCTCTATCTATGTATCTCACTCCACTCTTTCTACAGTGTACAATGTACATGTATATATACACAGTTGAGATCTTCCGATTCCTCACTCTTCCCTCTGTGTAACTATCCAAAGCGAATCAACGAGATGTGTATTTTAAATAGCAGAGAATACATTGCTGCAAGAAGGGAAATATTTAAATAAATTTAACGGATTTGCAGACATGTAGATGGAAATTTACGATATAATTTCCCGTTTTAAATCGCAAAGATTTCTACATAAAGATGTTAACCAGGAGGAAATCGTGAAAATAAATAAACCTTTGCGGTATTTTCCTGCAAAGTAATGATGATTTTTAACATGCCTTCTCTGTCCCTCTTGCCTAGCACAGAACTTTGAGGTGACTACTTATAGGTGAGTTTATTTATTTCGCGGAAATATATTTTGCTGTAGTGACTTTTCCTGAAAGTATCCATAACCAATGGATCCTTGAGTACTCCTGTAGTGAATGCATTGTCATGCTGATATTACGGAGCAGTAAAATGTTTAGGTATTTCACGAAACGTAGTTTGCATTAGATAGTAACAACCTGTACGCCCTAATGCACTCGACTACAAAGTTTTCCAGCTTTAATGATTATTTTATTAGTGAGAATGGAGTAGTTTTCCTTGCTTTCACTTTGTAGCGCGAGTAGTTGCTTTTAGTGTATTTTAAAATATGTAATATGATGCAAAAGTCAATTTAACTCAATGAGGAAAACTAATAATGTGCGCTAAAACAAACAACAAGAATCTAGATAGTGAGTACGAGAGAGAGAGAGAGTAATAGAAGGAGAGTTGCGTGCATTGTTATGTACTCAACTCTCTACTCAAAATACATTTGCATTTTTATAGCAGACTCGAAGTACATGTACAGAAAATAACGTTAAAAGCTTAGTAAGTTACAATATTTTTTGCCTATCTTACCTACATAAATGTAATAAACAGGATGTGTTCTACACTGTTATTTCCCTACTCCCATATGCATATAAAACAGGAAGCTAATTCTACCGAAAGATTTCTTATTTGCTTTTTACTGCTTCTCTGTGAGCGTAATATGAGATTTTCACAACTACTATTTTATTACCGTCTTTTGCACTATTCCACTACTGTAGTCACCAGACGACTCCTCGGCATTTTTATCTCGATACACTGCACCGTATTACATACAGACACTTATGTACATATACTTACATTCAAGGCAGGCAGGAGATAGTGTACTGTTCGTATGGGTTCACCTTTGTCTCTTATTTACTTACGGTGACTGCTAGTTGCAAATGTATTACTTGTGCTAGTTCTACTTGGCTGCTGTTCTATACGATGGTCTGATTCCTACATGGGTTTTGTTTCCTCGCCCACTTTCACTTCCTTTCACTTTACGGCTAAGTGCAAGTAGGGTGACTGTGCCGTTTTCACTGCGTTCAGTTCTCCCACACATATACACAGTCACCATCATCTACATCATATGCGGCTGCAAATCCTCTCGTTGTGGAATGGGGTCGTTTCAAATTCGCATTCCAAACAAATACACTTCAATAACCCGCAGACAAACCAAGTGGATAGCAGTCTATAGTAATAGTACCTGCACAAGAAGTTTGTAATATTATTGTGCGGAGGATAGATGCTATCAATAGGTTCTGCTGTTCAGCTACTTGTTCTACATCGATTGTTAAAGTAGCAACTTTGCGGGGGAAAAATTCAAATCCCCCAAAAAAAACTTTTGTGACTTTTAATTAGGAAGGGTTTCTTATATAACCGGCGGGCTCCTCCTAACTTTAATCAAGCAGAATCACGTATAGTAGTGTGCAGCTCTTCTGATGCCCTACATCTTTGTATAAAAGTATGGTATTCGAAAGCTCTTTGTCATATTAAATGTATTCTCAAAAATTAACAGACATTTATATAGAAAATAAATGCAGTTTATATACAGAGATAGATAGAGAGAGAGAGAGAGGCACAGATAAAGCGGCCTACCTATATTTCACCATACGCACATGTTAGTCTGATGTGTGTAGATTTCCTTGGGGAAATATACGCTTCCACGTAATGCCATATCTGCAGTACTTTTACAAAGATATTTCTAAAAGCGTTTTGCCCTTTTCTTGTTAAGTTATTTTCAAGAACTACCATGTACGTACGATGTACGTTTCTAGCGTTGTGTAGAAAAGAACTACGTTCAACGGACGATTTATTTTCATGGAAATATCTCTCATTATAAATTGCAGCAGAGAAATCAGAGCAACGGAGAAAAAACTTGGAAGAAATGAACAAATATTTTTTCAGCACAAAGTATTGTGAAAATTAGAAGATGTCTTAGGGCTAATAAATCCCTACCTGTGTAGGAAAAAAGTAAGCCTTATCTGGTAAGTTTACAACAAGGACGAGTGTGAGTTACGTTTAGTGTTCTCGCTCTTTGCTCCTTGGCCTGTCTGATATACTAAGGTTTTAGTCAACAGCGGGAGCTCTCTGTGAAAACTTCCAAATTAAATCTCATAAATTAGCCACGGGATCAAGTCGGCTAACGCGGCTTTACATTCCTATAGATAAGCGAATAACTTCTTCTATAGGGTATATCTGTTAAATAACTTGATGAATAGGTGCAATTGACATGTGCCCAATTTAGCGTTCACTTGCGGTTCTTGCACCTTTCCCTCGCTTTTTAATTATAACTGAGCTTTCCATACGCACACACATACACATAAGTCTCTCTCTCACACTATCCGTGAACGTTACGGTCTTGACGTTGACTTTTCATCTGTTGTAATTTGTTCAGTGGCTACTGTGGTGAATACACGGTAGTGCATCCGTATCTATACGGCAGTGGAAATGCACACAAACAGTACATTATTATTGTGTTTGGTGAAAGTGAACTTTCACACACACACTTCTTTTTGACACAGACTTTTCCATTGCTCTCTTACGCTTGTTGGCGCCTGCTTGGTGCGGTGTGGGTTGGTGGTGCTGCTACCGCCGGCAATGCAGAATCAAAAGCAGAGCTCCTATATAATCTAGTGTATCGATACTATTTCCTTTTATGTGTGTCAGCTGACAAAGAAATGTCTCCAGGAACATTTTTATGCAATTGGGAGAATTCGGTGAAAGTAGACTGTTGGTTTGTCGTTGACTGTGTATTTGTCTTTATGCCCCAAAACAGTTAGTGTGGTGGTGGTGGGACGGATATATGGGTAAAATATGTATTCCAAATAAGTAAATATAACTGGGGATGGATAATGAGAATTGTAATGTTATTGACTTAATTTCTGCTGAGCTGCTCTTATAAGTGGAGCATTGTGCTAGAGCGAAGGAATATCAGAGAGTCGAGCAGTCGCACGTAAAGAGAGCCAACAATGAGAGAAATGTCCTTAAATGAACAGAATACATTCACTTTCACTTCACAGAGTCGAGCCGAGAGAGGGAAGTCAGCAGCGTATCTCATCTCAAAGTGTTAGTGGGTCCGACTCTCTCTCTCTCTCTCTCTCAGCCGCTCTCTTTCGCTCGGCTCTGTCTGTGTGTGCCTGAGCACAATGTACAAGATTAATCCGTGCATGAATTAATGCGAGCTAGAAAAGCGCATAAATTTACTCCACGTACTGCCTTATGCTATTTGCATTCTACACTTTACTTTACCATGCTTACTTAGCTTTAGTGCATTTGCTGGTTGCCAGTCTAGTCACCATTTCCATTATTCAAATCGCTAACACTGGAAAAGATGCTGAACACTACTAAAGGGGATTTTTTCTCTATGACAGCCATTTCTATGAATTTAATTATTGAAACTGTGCGTCTTTTCTCAAAGCAAACGTAAAATTGTGTGAAATTACATTGTTGGTGATTGTAGAGTGAAGTGAACCGTTTCACCGTGATTTCTGCCTCTGAAGTTACAAGTTGTTTACAAGTAGCCCTCTCTCCCTCTGTGTCTAGCCTAGTACATATAAGTATAGCATGTGCACTCTCTTGAAACTATCGTATGTATTACCGTAGTGGCGATCTCTGAATTTTTGGCATGAAAGCAGCTCGGAAAGAGTTCAGAGATGGATATTAGATATCTTTGCATTGTGTGCAATATCCTGTCAAAGGGCGAGAGACCGAGGGTGTGGGTAGAAATGGAAAAGTTCCCTCAGACGAAAACTCTTGAGCCGCACACAATGCAGAGCATTAGATGTTATTCGTTGTCGAGGAAAAGCTTGGCCTATAATGCTTTATAATTTAGTTATAATTATAGTGATTTGAGATAGTTGACTTTCACTAATTATACATTATCATGCACTCAACTCTTATAATTACGACTTCTTATATTTCCCAGACCAGGAGGATAATAGGAAATTGTTGAGATGACTTGACAGCATCAACATTAGCATGCCGTTTTCTCCTCTGTAGAAAATCATTGTCAACGTATAGTACGAAGGATTCTAAATTATACTGTGCCGCCGACAAGACGGAACATAATTCATCATTTCACATTAATTGCTTTATTTTGGTGCCGTGGTGTCGGTGTCCTTAGCACAACTAACAATAACTAAGCATAAGCGCTCCCTTGACGAGACTTCATCGTTAGTCGATACAAACAGATATACGAGCGAATTCTTTCTAATTACGCTTTGCATGACTCTCTCGATCCTAAATATTAGTAAATTTCTGACATTTTTAAATAATATTACTATTTGAATACTATCATCGGAAGTATAATTGGGTTACATTACACAGATTAGTTACATGTGCACAGTATGAGTTGGTAGGATTTTCTGTTTATATAAGGGGAAGATAGGAGATTATGATGAGAGATAGCATCATGAGTATAGATAACAAATAATGCTAAGGTCTTAAAAGAAACTTTCGGCCAACTTTCCACAAAGAACTTTGCAAAGTTTCATGTAAAGAAAGGCGTCAAGCCATGAGAAGTCTCTCGAAGTTTAATGAAAGACTTATAGACCACAACAAGAGTTTCATTTCTTATTCGACTTGACTGTCATTAATTATTTAGCTTATTTATCACACAGAGGTTTCCTGTTGTGTTTTATATCCTGTCTACTTAGCTGCAGACTTAGCTTTCACAATCATTCTGCCAATGGCCAATGCAATGTATTACGACCAATAGAAAGTCGCTCGCTTTCATACAAACATCTCAACTTCAGCTCGTTTATTTTTCCTCCACTGGTTTTCCCAGTTCGTCAGTCGGTTCACATTTCACCTTTTTCTAGGGTGGTGGTTGTTTCCACTGCGCCCATTATGATTGTTTAATGGGAATCTGAATTTCCGAGTATGGAGTGTGGAAATTTCGTTTGCAGGCAAATATTAGTCATGGGACCGCGATATGGATAATTTATGATTTGCATTCGCAGGTGAGAGTAAAACGTTCTTTATCGAGTGGAGAAAAATACAGATTGACATATTGACACGCTCCTGGTACTACTTAAGTACATAAAATATTGGAAATCCTTTTACACTCGTGCAGAAATTGTACAAAGTAGTAGTGTATAGTGTATATGTAGTATAGTAGGTATTATTCAACGTCATGTGGCATTTAAATCTGTTTTTTCCATATTATATTTGATACATGTATACATCTGATATTCTTAAAAGATGACTGTGTATGTATATTAATATGTGTACATGTAGAGGGTTCACTTTCTGTAGAATTGCGAGGTAATGCTTTCAACCGAGTTTTTGTTACAGATCTTGTACGAGTCATCTATAGGTACGTTAGGGTAATCCATATTTTTATAAAGCCCCTATTTTCATACACTTTCCATCCACATTTATGCCTAATTTAATTTGAAAATGTAGTCTGCATGTTCCCCATCCAATATTTGAAATTAGGTATTACAAAATTGGGACAATCTTTTACAATCTCTCATACAATTGATGCTTAAACCAATACGTTATTCTACATAAAATTTGTCACATCTTTTAATTTTGAATGAAACAACTTTTTTGAGTATATTATTTCGCCAAAGTTATTCATACTGATAATTTTATACGTTTCCTATACTGTTCTTGCAGGCTTGCAAAAGTGTAAAGTATATATATATACTTTACGCTATATATATAATTATATATATATATATATATATATTGAGCAGTGTGGAGACAGAAGAGAAAGTCACTGGCTGAAATATAATATAAAATAATAATGTGATTACGTTGTTGTCTGTTGTAGTGGGGCCCACTGTGAATGGCTGGGAGGGACGTGGCTACACAGGCTTGTACACCGGTCCATATTTCGACACCTCAACGCCCACAAACATCTCGGCTCAACTTGGCACACACGCCTTCATGCCTTGCAGAGTGAAAAATCTGGGCAATAAATCCGTAAAAAATTTAACCTACTTAAATTAACAAAATCCATCATAAAAACACGAAAAAAATTATAAATTCCACTTTAAAATCGATTAACCGTATTAAATTATTTTGTAATCTCATCCCAATTATTTTCTTGAGTTAAAACCTTATATATTTGCATTCAAGGTGATCTTAGGTAGACAGTTTTTTAAAGGTAGAACATTAATCTATCAGAATTAGGACTGTTCCCGTACATTTTTACGAGAACAAGCCATTTAATTTTAACATTAACTAACTAATCTTTACCGCTTTGAATAACTTTATACTTTTAGGTTGGGTCAATAATATAAATCACATGTTTACCCACAAGCAGGGATGGAAAAAACCCGGGTTTTTTAACAATAAACCCCGACCCATGGGTTTATTAGGGTTTTTTGGGTTTTTTGGGTATTGGGTTTTTTGGGTTTTTTATGTTCCAAAGTATATACCA
>JABASC010004206.1:0-12310 GCA_019776185.1 Plutomurus gul | reverse complement strand
GCGGTGCTGTCCTGATTAATGATCGATGTGTCCGCCGAGCAAAAGTTAACTGAAAATAAAAACCATTTAAAGTGTAAATTACGTTCTCTAGAAGATATCATTTTGAATATTTAACAGCCACGAAAAGATGTAGTTCAAATTTTCTCTGGCTGTAATGACAATAAATTATTTATTAAATCTCTGCCTTGATTTTGTCCAGGGCTTTAATAATTCAGAATAACGATAAGTGGGCATTTTTACAAGAAATAATCCTCAATTCTTAATCTATGAAAAATAACAATTCATTCTTTCACGATTATTAATGATTAATTAAAGTCCGGGAGGGTTAGCCGACATTATTTTTAAGGAGATGTTTTGAAAATTAAATATTTTGATGACGTCATTAACGATTCATCCCTTAAATAACGAAATTTTATATTGAGCTTACCAGTAACAATGACCAACACCATAAAGGTGACGAGACAAGCAGTCCTCATGATTTCAAAATATCAGATATTATTCGTGGAGATGTGAAACGTGTCTGTTGTCTCTGTCTGATGTAAAGTTAGAGAAACGAAGCCTTTAAATACCACACACGAGTCATTAATACCAGTTCCTCATTACATCCCATTCAGTCGTACTAACGAGTTGATAATTATTAAATATTGTGCAAATGAGTGGTGTACATTTCCGTGTGCACTATCTGATTGTGATTGGACTAATTCCTTAATTGAATAATTTTGATCTACATAATACGATAGCCCTCTTTAGCAATTTAAAATTCCTTAACATTATGAATTTTAAGGAAACCTTTGTGCGAATTATTAATGACGTCATTCCAAGATGGATAGTGGTGGTCTGGTGGTCTTGAGGCAAGACCGCTTGCCGCTTCCCTTATACGTGCACCCTTTTTGAACGGTCGTTATTTACACAAATATTGATTTGTAAATTGGTGTTTATTTAATAGTAGGTCATAGAAAGTTGGTTAATGCTTATTATGGATATTATTATGATTTATTATGATTATTATGATATTGGATATATTGTTGTTGTACTCACGATATGTTACTAAAAGAATTCCATGTGAAAATATAAAATTATTGTAAGAGTCAGCTTCCGAAAGTGTGAGAAAACGAGAGAAATGTGAGAAATTATGGCCCAGGATAAATGACATTTTACATTGTTGAAACGGTGTCCGGACGGACTGGTTGGCAACACACTTGTTGGCAAAAGTTGACAAAGTACTAAATGGCAACGTTTTTTCATTTTCATTTCAGTATCATTTTTTCATGATAGGAAAACCCCTCAACTTCACCCTTGGTCAATATGGGACTGAGGAATACACGCAAAATGTATACACTTATTGACAAGAAATGAAAAAAATGATTTGAAAAAAACATTTATTGACAAGAAATGCAAAAAATGATTTGAAAAAAAACATTTAAATTACATTCCTACGAGTTCCGTCTGAAGAATCATTATTCTGACTCGTCCTATAAGCCATTCTTTGCCGGTTAAATAAAGTGGATCCAGGTCACAAACATACGTAATTAACCATACTGTCAAAAAATTTGAAAATGCCCGGCTAACATTGGCGGGGTTATACAGACGCCCTAGTTTATTCAATTTGTAACCGAATTGGATGAAACAAACTATGGATACTTTTTGACATCGTGGTTAATTACCTATGTTTGTGACCTATGCATTCACAGTGAGTTTCATCGAATTCGGTTACAAAATGATAACGGTACACTTGCTTTCCCAGGTTTTCACTTTTTAACCGGGCAGTATGACCTTTTTTCGGGATTTTGGGAAAAAACCTGTTTGTGTGGGTATTNTAGGTCAAATCGCATGAAAAATGCGACCGTGAAAGTGTGCAAACCGAATTCGGATGTTGAGTGCCCTGGCGGCCCTTTACATTTTCTTCGGATTTTGCGACTGGCAACCTAATCCTATGACTAGTTGAACTATAAAGAAATCGCATGAATCTGTTGAATAGAGGATGTGATGCAAATTTCTTGTCGAAATGGTATGATACTCGTCGATACTGTTGCATTGCTACTCTTAGCTACTGGCTCCTCTACCTTTTATTTTTTTTGTCATGTGTCAACAAATATGTATGTCATTAAGGTTTTTAGCACACACGTTTAATTATGTTATTTTATTGTGATTCAGTACTACAGGAGCTAATTAAAGAATACAAACTGTGGATACTAATGAGTTGAATTTTGGGAAGTGCTCCGCGCCGAGGCATGCGTCGCGACTCACCGACTCGGCGCGACGTAGATTTGCCGCACGGTTGCGTCGTCGCGCCGTTTGAGTCGTTCTTGCTTTGAGTCACGCCGAATGTGACGCAAGGTACATTTTCAATTTTTACATCGTGTGGATAAACTTGAGAATTTATTGTGAAATGGTAATTTCAAATCCATTTCATTGTATCATCATGCAATTGTAATTGAAACTGTTTAATTATATTTATTGCAATTTTTTTTGAAACACTGTAAAGCGGGGATTTGATGAAGCTTTAACGACTCAAACCGACGCAATTGCTGAGTCGCGCCGCACCACACCGGTTTTTGTTGCCTCGCGCCACAATTTGGAATTTTGCGTCAAATTTTGTATGCGCCGTGCGGTTTTAAGAAAAGTTTGCGCCGCGCCGCGCCATGCGGATCACTAGTAACAACTGTCCCCAGTCTCCCCTGCTATCTTACCTTGTTAACACAGGAGAAATTGTCGTTATCCCCAGTACCCGATATTGTATTTAATATTGTAACGACAAAATAGTGTTATTTTGATGGTAGTTCGTTTTTGAAAGTAATAGGTCAGGATGATTGTATATTTTCCAAATAATTTTGGAAAAAATTATTAAGCTTTGCAGACAGCGATGCTGAGTGGTGCCAGCAATTGAATCAGGTCATCAAAATTGTCGGTGGTGAATACGCGGCTATTTTGTCCACCCGCAATATCCAGCAACTCCATCCGGTTCACCGAAGGAGTGATCCCAACGGAAAATGTGCGAATTCCGCTCGAGACGGCAATATGAGCCGCCGTAGTGGTTAATGGAGGATTATCCGACACCCCATCAGTCAAAACCACCAAATTTTTGGGCACTGGCCGCGGGGAGGTACGAAATTGAGCTGCGGCACTATTAATACCAAGGTCAGTTGCAGTGGAGCCTGAAATATAAAGGGTACTCAGAATTACAGAGCTGATTGCCCTTCTAGTCAAGTTATTTGTTAGGCCGAAAATTGAGTCGACATAATGCGAGTAGATGGTGAATCCCAAGCGACTGCCGTTGTGAACGGTGAAGGCTGAGGCTAATTTCTCAACAAAACGCTTCGCAGTTTCATAATTTTAGCACGATAATTAAATCGTTCGTTTGGTAACATGGGACGACATCTGTGGGTCTGCCGGTGTAGGGAGTGGCAGTTGTTGTGGTAGTTGTTGTTGTTGTTGTTGTTGTTGTTGTTGTGGTTGTGTTTGTAATTATGGGGATTGTCTTATTAGCAGAGTCTGCCTTCCCCGGGCATTTCATTGGATACCCCAGAACGCTAGGAGCAAAAATTAATTTTTCTTTTACCTTAAAATGAAAGCTTTTGGTGTTTGGTTCAATCAATTATTTCTCGTTTGGTTTTCAATATTGGCAAATATCTGGGTCCTTGAAAAACTGACCTTGTAACACTGCCAATTAGTGACGTAAGGATACAGAGTACTCCGTCCAGTGTTTCCTTAATGTCTTTGTTTACACCTTTTAATACGTCATCCAGCTTTACAGTCGTATTTTTCAAAGTGGCACCAGCGGATTCTACAGTCCCTTCCAATGGTGGAAGTTTAGGGAGAATTAAGGGAGGCAGCGTGGGTAGGCTGAATGCCGATCCCAACTGCATCTGTAACATGAAATTTGTTTTTGAAATAGCATGTTTTCAATTGTGTTTCACACTTATTTGTGTTTGTTTCGTGAAGTATTATTTTCGCATAGTTTGGATGTAGGAGTTATAGGTGTTGAAGATGTATTATGTAAGTCTCTAGAAACCTTTTGTAATAGACCACATTTTTTGGACAATACCTACATATATGTAGAGACAGGAGACAAAGATTAGTAAATATCAACACGTCGAGTATGTGAATTAAAAAATCTTACCCCAGTCGCCAAAATAAGAAACAGACACGTGAACCTCATGTTAACCAAATAAATATAAAATTGAATGATTTTACAACTTGTAAGTATTTAGAGAAAGCAGGAGTGAATGTGAAAGGATTGATGTAGAAACAGTTGGTACCATGCTTTTATATTACTTTACATTCTCAGATTCAAGTAGAAGAATTCTTTGCAATAGAACTTCACACAGCGTGTGAAGTCAAATTTGCATTAAATATGAACCACCATTGGTGTTATATAATAAATATATACGAACATTTATGAGTTCTCCATTGCTTGTGAATCACGGTTGTTATTTACATGAATTATCATTAGATGAATTCTCGCACACTTGCAATATGTAATCGTCACAACCGTTAATCGATTTAAATGAAGTTTTGGTTTTACGCTAATTAATGAAATTCAATAGCCAGATCAAGATAATTGGCAAATATTACATGAAATAGCCCTTTTGAATTTCGCCGCAAAAATGTACAACTATTTGTCGTCAATTTTTCTTAATGCCGTATGTCTTGTGTGCAACTTTGAAGATTTTTTCCATTTTGGACACCAATTTAGACAGTAGTCAGAAAGCAATCGTTGAAAAATGGGTAATAATGAAGGGCTATCAACCTTTACAGATCGTGTACTTAATTAATTCATCATGGCTTCATCAATACTGATTTCATTAAGAAATATTAAATTCGATACATGTTTCAATCTCGATACTGCATCACACTTTTCACAGTGACTCTTTTTATGAAACGAGTTATTCCTCCACATGTTTCATAGCACGAATCTATTATGCGCTCATTGTGCTTGGATATAAAGGAAATTCACACTTGTTGAATTAACGAATTTAATTAAAGTATTCCAAGAAACAGTTGCGTCCCCATAGATTTTGGAAGATGGGGAAACTGCAGAGCCATTCAAAATAACTTCACATTTAAGGTTTCATTTTCATCAGTTTACATGTACGCTTTAAATATGTAACACGGTTTAAACTACCTTATAAGAAAATCTTGTGCCAATTAGCGTCATAACTAACTATGGAATAACAAGCGGATTCAAAAACAAATGAGAAACTTAGAAATTTTTTGTAGAAAATGGTTCCAGGTCACTGGGCCTTATTCCCATTATGGTTACACTACTGCTGACAAAACCAACTAATAACTAACCTCACAGAATCCATGAGTGACATCCAAAAAATATAATTGTAAACTTCGCAGGGGACGGCTTCCTACTTCAACAACTCATCTAACCCGACCTGGGCGGATCTAGGTTAGGGTTTTAAGTGTTCAACCCCCCTCAAAATTCAGCTAAGCACTATATAAGCACTAGATACAATTAAACTTTAGCCAAAAACGCCAAAAAAATCGCCTGCGACGCTATTTTTACAAAATTTATATACTTAGGTACTTTCCTTCCAAAATATGATTTATGCACTCATTTTAAGGTGAATTAAAGCAAAAACTTCGTCGGGCCGAATTTCTCAATCCTGCGACCTTAAAACTTTATTTTTACTCAAAACCCCTCCTCAACAGAATCCTGGATCCGCCCCCTACAGTAGTCATTACTCATTACATGGCTACTAGAAAATTACACTCATGCTTGTACATAAAGTGACACTCTTGAACTTGAACTGTAGCTGATTGGATTGCTCGTGGATTTTTGTACTTGGTTGTACTGAATGTTTTAAATAAATGATTGTATTAGAAACTCAACTGACTCGATAGAAGTTTTTCGGTCGTTGATATCTATATGCTTCTATTGTGTGGCTGTACAAATTACACGTACAAATTATTCGATCAATGCAAAATGTCATTCTCCTTCCAAACGTTTCACACCTACCGGACGAATAGGGGTGCAATTAAAACGTGTGATATACCATTTTATACTGCATTGATGCATCTATGCATCACTAAATAAAGCACGATTCTAATTACCAGCTGGTGCTCACCATTCAGTTTGTTCCTGTACGAGTGTAGTTAAATGAGAATATTTTGAGTTGCACCGTTGCATGATATTAACTATTTATTACGTTCGAATCAAGGGAAATGCAGAACAATTACTCAAATTAATCCCCACTTTAAGGCAATATTTTATTGTGTATTAAATGTGTTGTAAATAAAAGGCAATAACACTTTGAATCTGGGTTTCATTTGTTTAAAATCACCTGCAAGAAATCATATGCATTTGTTGCATCTACTGCATTTAATGCTCCCCGCGCTTTTGAAACAATAGATTAGAGCATTTATACTCTCAAAAAACTACTTTAAATATGTACAGCAAACCACTCAAAATTTAGTGAATTATGGGTTTCCTATGAACCAAGTCTACTACATTAAAATAAATATTCGGTCCTTTTATTTGTAATTGTATTCAATGCATCTTTCGCAGTGTGGGTGCTAAAAGTGGCAATATTGGAAGAATGAAACCCAGTTTTGATTTTACAATAGAATTTATTGCATTTCTGTAGAGCGATCCCAATAAAAAAGTTTTCTGTGCTACTTTCCACTATGCGAAATCATTTTAAATCATTTTATCCCCAAAACACAATTTTTGGAATAACAGATGTATTTTAAATACACTTCTTGCCTAAAAATTTGGAGTGTATATAATGTTGTTTGCAGTAGTAAATAGAAAATTCAGTGTCAGGGCTGGAAAGCAGTAATCTGTATGCTGAATCTAATTTGTAATTGGATGGTGCCGTTCTTCCAAATTATTTTAAAATGATTTGTAGTAGACGTAAATAAAGCGAATCAACCAATCAATCAATACATTTCTCCCAAATGCATTTCGATGAATTTCCGTTGCAAGTTTCAAAATGGCTCAAAATATATATACTTGTATTTAACAGAGGCTTGAGCACTGTTGCAATTCTACTGACCCAAGTATTTATCATTTATCAATAGACTATTAAGCGTGTTAATTGTCTGTGTGTGTGTCTCAATACCCACAGATCCGTGTCCTATCAGTAATTTGAGCCACGAATTAGCCACATTAAGATACAGACCGCCGAATCACCGTTCATTAACTAATTAACTTTAACTAATCTGTTTAATTATTGAACTGGTGTCTTAATGAGGTGATGTATTTACGCGGATCGTTCATGTCATGTGATAAAAGAAACGTATAAAAGCACACAGGAATAATTCTTAGAATATTGTATTCAGCCAACAGCTCAATTTCAACATTTATTGCCCATTTCAACGAATTCTGAAATCCAAATCAACATGAAGACAGTTCAGGTAATTCGTTTATTTATTTTTAATATATGTAAATCCAGAAAGCATTTCAAAATATCGAGAAAAAGAAATCCAGAAATTATTTGGTTTACAATTTAATTTCTGTTGTTTTGCCTGGGTACTAAAAGGTAATTGCTATTCTTCTGGCCATCGTGGCTTGTGCCTTCGCCGTCGAACTGGAAGTCGAAGACGCTCGTGATTCCAGGCATCTTCTGGATCGCGGTAAGATTGCCCTCCATTAACCTTTAATTACAATCCATTTTCGTGTTGCGGAAATCTACATGATTTGAATTTGTTTAAAATTAGGATATCTTGGAGGCTACGGAAATTACAGAGGACTGTACAACAGCGGTTTCAGCGGCCTAAGAGGATTTGGCGGTTACAGAAACTATGATGGACTCCGAGGCTATGGACATCATGACGGCTACCGCGTTGGTGGCCTTCATGGCTTGAATGGTCTTTACGGTGGTGAGTCACTCATTCATTTGTAAAGGGAATGGCACCAAATCCCTTTTTATTTAACGGTTCCATTGGATTTTAGTTGCTATTTTTGAATTTGACTTCTTCGGAGTTTTGTAATTTTTTCCTTAATAGCTTTCTTAGCAAATTTTAGGTGTATTTTTGCCCCCAAATCGATTTAATCCCACTAATTCAGCGTGGGAGCGCTGTGATGAAAAATTCCAATTTAATGACCCTGAACCTTGAATTCTAATTGCAGCATTAATAAAATAAATAATACCAATTATTATTATTAATATTAAATAGGTTTTGGACGCACCCGACTCTATTGAGTCATGTGAATTCTCATCGTCTGCTCCTGCGTGTAAACTCTTTTAAAACTTTAAACTGTATTCTCATTGAAGATTAATCCTATAAAAGAAATAAATGATTTGGATTTACACTTATTCGTTGTTTATATTGGCTCCGTACATAAATTATAATTTATAAAATGTACACTTCACTCACAATCAGTTCAATATTTTGACGTAATACTCCATTCTTATTGGTTGGTTGGTGGTGGTGGTTGGTTGGTTGGTTCTTTATACTATATATACTTAAAAGGAATAGAAATTTAATCAAAAATAGAAAATTGACGCATTTCCTACTGTTTTCAGAAGAAAATTTTGAATTCACAAATGAAGATTAAAATGCTTCCCACAATGCAAATGCAAAATAATATGAATACAGTGGACGTGGTTGTAAAGCTCAAAGGTTCAATTTTGTCCTCTATATTGAAAGTGCTGTTATTGGTTTCTAAAATAATTCTACTGAAACTATTTGTGGCAAGAGATACTGATGGCGGAGCTATTTTTGAATTTTTGTGGTTATTTTTCACATAGTACAACACGGAGAGTAGTTCTCTATCATCTGCTGACTGAACACTGTTCCTCCATTTCATGAGTAAGCCCGATTCGTAAAGTTGAGCCAAAGCTGGGGCGAAAACTTTCCCGAAATAATTTTCCGTAACAACCCACGGCGTTCTCCCTAAAAACAAATTACTCAAACTTCCCTCCAGAATCAATTTATTTGAAAATTGAAATTGGGGAACAATGAAATATTGTTGCCCATCTCTGTATTAAATAAAGTGGGGCGGGACATCAGCTGTGGCAGCCACTTATGCGCACGATCCGGATTCAGAAACACTAAAGATTTATGAAGGAGTTTAAAAGTAGGCAATAGGTTAGAATTTCTGTCATGGTTTATTAAATCACTCAAAACCATGTCACGAAATTTGGAAACGTATTTAGGACCAGCACGACTGGCGACCTTTACGTAAGATGTCGTCAAAATTAAGGGGGTACTGTCCATGATTTCTTCAAGGGAACTGGGAATCCGTGGGGTAGACACTTTCGTGAGGAAAGAGAACAAAACACCTTTGTACGCATTTGTGATGGTGATTAGAGTGAGGAACCATACGAAATAGATGGCGCAACTATGCGCCGAAATGAATTTGGAATTGGATACTTTTTCCAAGTTCTCGTCACACTGTTCCAGCAGAAACGAAGACATTCGAAATAAAATAGAAAAATTCGTCTCTTGGCGCCTTTTAGATTTCAAAAATGAAATCAAACGTAAAACCGCACACGATACGATTAGGCTTAAGAGGAGAAACAGCCAAGTTGCACAAGAAAATGGTTTGCTGAAGGCGGAAAACTTTAAGCTCCTCCTACTTATGACAATTATGAATTTATAGGGCGTGAATCTCTCGGCGGTGGTCAGCCAACGATATCTTGTAAAACAAGGATGGCACCATAAGGTGAAAATCTCATTGTAGCTCTTATTTGTTGATTGCATGGAAAACACGTGGGCCCTGACAGTTTTCAAGGGAATATTTGAATGTGTGTAATTTAATTTCGATGAGAGCATCATTTCGCTGCACACTTCCTCGGGTAGGGGGTGCATTGACATCCCCGAACAGTTTTTCCTGGATATGTGGGCGTAAGGTCTGTAGTTTTGTGGGGAATTCTGAGAATTAACGGGAACAGCATTTAAATTTTTATGCACATTTTTCCAGAAGAGTTGCAAATTTTCGTGATTTTCAGGAATTTCCGAAAAGCAAGAGTAATAAAAATCTTCACACGACAGAGAAATTAATCGGATCGTATTCTTATTGTCATCAATGGCTAAAAACATGCTCGTAATTGAATATCTGTATAAGACTGAGTAAAAATTCGCTATTGTCTTGTTATTGGAGTAGTCTGAAAAATCACTTTCCCCCGAAGACACAAAAAATATGTAATTTGGATTTTCGTTCGCATAAACCACCGATGACAAGTATTTTGCAAATGAAATGAATTTAGTGCTCGTGTTGTGAACGGAACTGGGGAAATAGAGGTGACAGAAACATTTACTGTACCGGGTTGTCAAATAAATATTGTTCTCTGTTAATTTTGTCTTCTTAAATTTGGGAGGATGTCCAATAATGAAGGAATTTTCTTCACTCGAGATTTGCATGTATTTTGCCAGTGAATTTCTAAATTGAAATTCTTGATATTTTCCAATAAATCTGATTAGGCAATTCTGAATGGAACGGTTAAAGAATGTAGAGACTTTTAAAGAGTGCCCATTTCCGTACTGAAATGTATAAAATAAAAGAATAAACAAATAGTAATAATTCACAATGCTACTAATATGGCGACACATTTAACATTCAAATGATTTTAAATTTGTAAAAAGAGTCAGATGTTGTGATTCTAAATTATAAAGTTTCAAATTTTGCAACAAAAATTTTGCAGTAAATTGTAGTAATTGAAATGTGAATTATTTATATTGCTTGCACGTTTTGGGACATTTGTATTCGGATGAAGAGAAGTAGACACAATTTATTCAGAAAATGAAAATGTAATACTTGTATTTAGTGAAGTGCACTTTTGGTGAGAGTCGATGGAGAGTCACGACAAATGTAGTTTAAACACTACTAGAACAGACCTAAATAAATATAAAGCCCAATATAGTGACACTGTGACACTAATCAACTGTCTTTTACTTTGAAAAATTTGGCCTTCAACCTTGAAAAGATAAAATCATTTTAAAGTATGCATTTTGTGGAAATGTTAGCAGCACGCATTCCTCTTCTGTTAATATATCTTATTGTTTTAAATGCACAAGGTTGGAAATACGGTTGGAAATATGGTTTTTAGAGTTGTGTAAAATGTCATCACACTTTTTTCCCCTAGTAATGTTTGTGGTTTATTAATGAAAAATTTAACAACCAACACATTCTAATCCCCCTTTTGTGTTTTTCCTTCCATTGTACCAGAATTTATTTTTTGACCATTTTGGCCATAAGTAACCTAAAATTCATCTTACCAAAACGCCGACCTTGTGTCCTTAATAGAAGCCATTTGGTAGTGCGACACGGATTACTCTTAAATACATAATATTTTTTAATTATCCCCTTTACACTCAAGATTTGGTTTATAATACAAATTTTCGCCTGCGTGAGTAATTTATAATAGAGAAAGATTAAAAATTCTTATGGACTGCAGGAATCGTTGCGAATTTTTAATCTTTCTCTATTAAAAAATCACTCAGGCGAAAATTTGTATTATATACATAAGAATTATTTTCTTAGTTTTTCCAGGTGGATAAATGCCGTACCACTTCTAAACGAATAAGTATGTACACACATAATTTATATTTATCTTTTCATTGAAAATATAAGAGTGCTCCATTAAATGCTTAAATTGTTCCTACTAGCTGCATGCTCTATGAACAAAGCACTCGACTAGTGGGAATATTTAATAAAAATCTTGTATCATCACACTGGAAGAAATAATTTGCCAACAGGGTTTCGTAAGTTCCCAGTTTTGCCGTTTACATAATCGCACCATAGTCGTGCACGACCAATTTCATCTAAATTGCTGTGGTAAAAATGTTAATATTCAATGTTTAACATTTGTTTGTATGTATAATACATATGTTTATATTGCAGGTGATTAAAACCAACCGAAACCGTGAGTCGAGTTTGTGTGTATTTAACACAATAAATTGTGTTAAATACACTAAAGTTTGAACTTGCATGTACACATGTGTACACGGGATTGCCATTCCCCGGGTTATCTATTCAGGTCATTCTTTCCTGGATAATTAATTCACTTATTGTTAGTATTCAATTTAACTCTAAACACTGACAACAGACATCAATAAGTAAGCATTTCGTAAATATTATTTGATAATATTATGGTGCGGTCTTCACCTTATATTCGCAAAACAAAACGGTGTAAACGGTGTCAAAAAAAGCAATTTAGATTTTTTGAATTTCTGATAAATATCTACAATAACTTGGTGTCACTGGTCGTGGGTAAACTTTGAAACAAATTGTATGATCTGTTTTATTTTTTCAAGGGTGTATTGAATACAAAAATAACAATTAATCCAATCAGTGTTCTAAAAAGATTGTAAATATAAATGAAAGATAAAATTGCTTGTTCTATTTATTAGT